>APFE030845957.1:213366-232355 GCA_000404065.3 Pinus taeda
TATCCTTTAAAGACCCTATGAACACATCAATCCTATGCTCCTTTGGAATATCTTTTACCCTTATGTTCAATTTTTGGAACTACTCAATGTTCTCCATTATTGAACCCTTTTGTTTGAGACTTATCAATTGGCTAAAAAAAGTGTTGCTTTTTGTATCCTCATAATGTGGCATCAATTCTTCCGTAAAAATTGCCCAAGTGATAAATTTCTTACGAGAGCAAAGCCATTGATACCATACAAACTGATTTGGTTCTAAATATAAAGTTGCCATACGTACCTTTTGTGTGTTTTGCACGTTATTGAGATCGAAAAATTGCTCCATCTGTAATATCCATGTTGCGGGATCCTTGCCATCAAACTTCCTCATATCGATTTTTGGAATATGGTGGGTCTTCGATCGAATATTAGAGTCTATGGAATCATGATTAACATTTCTTTTGTTCTCATCATGAGTTTCTTTTAGTACCCTTTCACCATTAGTGACCATTTCTTGTAGCAACTTATTCATATTTATCTTCAATTCTTCCATCTTATCATCCATGCCATCAATTTTAGCGTCCATGCGATTCACCTTAGCTTCCATGCCATCCATCTTAGTTTCTATGCCTTTCTTTAAACCATCCATCTTAGCTTCTACATCTTTCCTTAAACCATCCATCATCAATTCTGTTGCCTTTTGTGCACGTGACACTTGTTGCACTTGTTCTTGTAATTTTGATATATCATATAGCATTTCTTCTTCTTCTTCATAAGTCATGCTAGAGCTTTCAGGTTCCTTACTAGGTGTTTGCATTTTCTTTCCTCGGGGCATCAGTTACCGATAATAATTCTCTACTAGCCCTTTGAATTCCTTCAAAATAAATTTTCAAACTAATCTTAAGCAAAAATTTAAAAGAATCTACACACCTTTTTTTTACTTTGTAGGAGCTCGCTATTGCCTCTGATGTATCTCTATACTTTCAGATCATCCAGTTCTGAAATTGCAAGCTGTGGCCCTCTGTGTCCTCTTTCCAATGCCACCAGTCTGATCCAAATTGGATTCTCCAAGGAAGCGTTATGCGAAATCTCCCACAGTGACCTGATTATAGACTAGTTCAGTAGAGCAAACTTGTACGACATGCCATGAGTCACTGTTTCGTCCTTTGGCTCTGAAAAAATATATACAAGAAAATATAGTTCGTCCTCTTTCTGCACCTTCTTACGATATTTCAATCTAATGCTCAAAGAAAAAGTTATGATGATTTTCCCCAGGTCACCTGTTTGGAACGTAATTCAGGAGTTTGCAAACAGACCAACTTCCTCATATCATATCTCCGCAAATATAGAGCAAAAAGCTCTGAAATTCGGACCCCATATTCAGCGCGATGTCTTCTCAAATGGGTTTTGTTTTTGGCTTCTAAAACATCACAAAAAAAATAAAAATATAAATAAAAATATATATATATATATATAATTAAAATTAAAATTAAAATTAAAGATTAAAAAAAAAAAAAAAAAATTATAGTGAAAATGCCACGATGACCTGTTTGGAATCAAATTCAGGAGTCTACAAGAAGACCAACTTCCTTAGATCATATCTCCGCAAATATAGCAACGAACAGCTCTGAAATTCGGACTTAAGATTCAACGCCATTTCTTCTCAAATGGGTTTTTTTTTAGCTTCTGAAACGTCGCAGAACAAAATTCCATGATGACCTTTTTGGAGCAGCGAAACCCTAGAATCCAAAGCTCTAATACCAAATGTTATGAAACGAGCTCAAGAAAAATATAGAAAAGATAGGTCAACGCCTTAGAATTCAGCCTCTTCGAGGGTAACCTCCTTTACATTACATAAATGAACAATTCTTGGATGATTCAAATGACAAAACCTCCTTTCTATATATAGGATTCTAAGGAGTCACAATAACCCAGACGACCTAACAATAATAATATAAAACCACAAAAATAACAATAGAGGGATTTTGTGGGGCATAGTAATAACAATATGGGAACAATAGGGGCACAACAATATTAATAAGGGGTACAACTACAATAGTAATTGGGTAATCACTAGTATTATAGGGACCCAACAATATAATACTTCTGACAGGTGTGTTTTTAATTGTTTAGTTTAAATTTTATCTTTTTTAATTTTATTTTGACAAAGACCATTTGAGGAGACAGATTTTACACTCCATTCTCCAAAGACCATTTGAGGAGACAGATTTTACACTCCATTCTCCATTCATACTGTTTTTCCACAAATTTAACCGAGGCAATTTCATAATCTTAAAAAATCTTTGAGGAATGTTGTAATGTGATCAATTTTGGTGAATTGGTGAATGCGGTAATATTATAAATATATCAAGTCAATATATAAGTTAATTAAGATGAACATATAATATTATAAACTTAGTATTAGAATTTGATATAATATTGAATTCAAGTGTAATTTCATATATGAGATAATATTGAAGTTAGTTGGTTAATCTCGCATTGTGATTGAATATTATAATAGGGTCGATTATAGTTAAATATGGTTAAAACATAATTAATCATGATTTTGGTAATGTCTTTTGGATTAATCACATCATAAATTGTTGGTTGACGTTTCAAACCATCTAATGTGGTTCATCCTCGGGACAAAGGATAAACCACATTAGATAGTTTGAAACATCAACCACCAACTTATGATGTGATTAATCTGAAAGACATTATAAAAATCAATATGGATCGCAAAGTCTAAAATCAAGCATAGTTAATCATGGACAAACTTTTTTCTCATTAATGGAATTTTGCAGTTAGAAATGGTCCTCAAAATAAAAATGTACTCACAAAATCAACTTTAAAAGAATGAATAAGATTTAAGATGATGATGTCATTTGTAGGTAGAGAAGCAAACCCTTAGGAGGTTCATTTTAGACCTCAAAATTATCCTAATGACATGGTTTACTATAATCTAACAATATATCTAAGCATGAATAACTATAGTCAACCATGGCTAACCATAGTCAACTGAAGTCAATGCAACAACCCCTTAATGAATGTCACAATCCAACATAAACATTGAGTGTAGGATTTGCTATAAGCTAGTTAAGTTGAATATCACAATTT
Source organism: Pinus taeda (assembly GCA_000404065.3). NCBI lineage: Eukaryota > Viridiplantae > Streptophyta > Pinopsida > Pinales > Pinaceae > Pinus > Pinus taeda. Next base: position 216,460 of record APFE030845957.1, read on the forward strand.
TACAGATTCACCATTGAAGAAACTAATCCAATAAAACACTCAAGTAATATCATAATGTGACCCAAAATTTGATGCATGTTGGAATGTGAAACTATTGTTGAGGAACATCACAAGTCAGCATAAGTCAACCAAGATGTACATATAATATATATAACCATATTTATTTTTTATTGGTTTGACCCACAAGAGATTTGATCCTTGATTTCTTGATTTACATAAGACTTCATAACATAGCAAAATATATATAATCATATTAGTATCTTTTTTGTTTCAACCTTTTACTATCACAATGCGATATAAGACTTGATAAATGCAACATAACCATTGAGAAGTGTTATAATCTCACATAATCCTTAAACCTTAATGAATGCCACAATTGAACATAAGCGAGCCAAGATGAATGTCACAATTTTATATAGCAATTGAGAAAAATGGCAGTCCAACATAACTCTTGAGAGACATTCTAATGTGACATAAACTTTAATGAACATTGGAGATCGACATAAAACTCGATGAATGTTGCAATGCTACATGACCATTGAGGAACAAGTCAACATAAGTTGACCAAGTTGTACATAACACAGATATGGCCATATCCTAAATCTTTTAGTGTCATAATGGGAGATAATGTTGAGGTCAATCTCAGGGGCAATTTTAATAATGGAAATTTATCTTAAAGTTTAGAAACCTTGGCGAATCTCACTAGTCCTTAATTTGAAAATTATAAAAATTTTGTTGATATCCTTGTTAAAGTATTCAGATTCCTAATGAATTTTTATATAGTCTCCATAAAATTATGGTGATTTTAAGGGTAAAATAATTTTATAATATAAAATTTGGGCAAATAATTTTTAGAAAAAATGGAAATTTGCAAATAATTTTTTTGGAAAAATAATGGAAAAGTTTCCTTGGTCAACCTCTTACTATCACAATGATATAACCCTCTTGATTTTTTTCTATGCAACATAACCACTATAGAATGTATCAATTTAACATGGATCAACAAATATGAATGACACCGTGACATAACTATTGAGGAAAGTTGCAATGCAACATAACCCATAGTTAATATATTAGTGCAATGTAACACTAAGCACAATAATATTGTAATTGACCTCTTAATGTAACTTGATGAAGCCATAATGAAACACGACCATTAAGGAACATGGCAATTTGGCTATTAGCTAAAATGAATGTCACAATGTGACATAACCATTTGCAAATATTGTAAACCAACATAAACTATTGATGAACATTGCAATGCAACATAAACCTAGATGAACATTGCAACTCAACATGTACCTTAATAATTGTTACATGTGACATAACCCTTGATGAACATCACAACACAAAATAACCACTTTAGAAACATATCAAGATATTATAACTCAACCAATATGAACATCACAATATATATATAACAATATTATAAACTTTATAATGTCACAATTTAACATAATATTGAAATCAACCATAATAACATATGTGACATAATATTTAAGCCAATATCTTCATGTCGCAATGTGATTCAAATATAGAAGCATCCCCAATTAGAGTTAGCCATATTAAAAAATGACTAAAACATACTCAAATATGCTAAACCATAATCAACCATAATTAAATTAAAATTATAAAATCTACTTAATTAAAAATTGTCAACCATAACAAAAAAAAAACCTAAATAATAAAAAAAAAACAATTAACTAATTAAAATAGGAAAATAAACTAATCATGATTTCAAAAAACAAATTATAAAATAAGTTAACTTTTTTTTAGGAAGAAACCTTTATTTATTTGAAATCTTTGTTCAAGTTAAATCGTTGTTTGTTTATTTGATCCCTTTACTCAGGTTGAAATTCATTTTGAAATTGACTAAGATAGCAAATTCTAGAATCAAGGATGTGTTTCACAAGTGCACAGTTAAAGGATTTTAAGATAAATATTAAATAAAGTATACTAATTGTCTCATAGTATCACTTCATTTTACAAATGCCAACGAGTTAATTTCATTATGTTAATCTAGTTTTAGAAGTTAATATAATTTTAATATTGATGAAGATGATCACTTCAACCATAACAATTGCAATTATTGTACATAATTTTAATTTGCACAATATAAGAGTAAAAGTCATAGAAGATGAAAATATCGGTGGAAGAAAAGTTTTGTAGCTAGTCCTCGCCAATATAATCACTAATTAGATATATTGGACAATTGGACAATGTAAGGACAAAAACCATGGAAAATGAGAAAGATGAAAAGTATGATGGGTAATTATGTGTAATATAATCATTAATCAATAAATTATATATCATTATGTGTTGTTTTATGATAAAAAAATTTTGATAAGAAAATTTCATTGAACATTTACATCAATAAAATTTGAGGAAACTTCCTTTTTAGTATAAAATTTAACGAAAGGTTTGTATGGACCTAGGCTAGTTTCAGTGATGTGTGGTCATACAAAAATTGTTGAACATTTAATTATTTTGATCATTTTAAATATGCTAAATATGTCTGAGATTAATTTGGTCAATTTAATTTTAAATTTGCTTAGTTACCTCAGTTAGTTGAGATGAGAGAGACTATTAGTAACTTGAATAATGAAATAAAATTTTGAGTGTAAAGTGAGAGAGAGTGTGTACGTTTGGGGATGAGATATAAAGATAAAGAAGGAGAGGCAATGGGAGATAGAGATATAGATGGAGGGGGCAGAGATGTGCTTACACTGAAATCAATGCACACTATTAATCTAATTATTTTGAAATTAATGTACATCATGCATCTAGTTGCATCAAATCATAAATAAACATCTACACTGAAATCAATGCATTTAGTGCAAATAATCAAATAGGATTAGAAATCAACATGTACACTAGAATAAATGCAGCCAGTGCAATCAATTAAATAGGATTAGAAATCAATATCCACACCAAAACCAATACATCCAGTGCAAGCAATCAAATAGGACTTGAAATCAACATCTACACTAAAATTAATGCGTCTAGTGTAAGTTACTAAATAGGATTAGAAATCGACATCTAAACTGAAATCATTGCATCTAGTGAAAGTGATCAAATAGGATTAGAAATTAATACCTACATTGAAACCAATGCATCTAGTGCAAGCAATCAAATAGGAGTAGAAACCAACAACTACACTGAAATCAATGCATGTAGTGTAAGATATTAAATAGGATTAGAAATTGACATCTACACTGAAATCAATGCATATAGTGCAAGGGATCAAATAGATTTAGAAATCAACAACTACGCTTAAATCAATACATCTATTTTAGTGAAAAACAAAAAAAAATCATGACTTTCTAGATCTAACTTCTATGTCTATATTTGTCTTTGTGTGTCTCTTTCTTCTTCCCTCTCTCTCCACCTTCCATTCTATATCTATCTCCATCCCTCTCTTTCTCTCTCCGTCTTTCCCTTCCTTCTCTATCTTTCTTTTCTTCCCTCTCTCTCCATGCCATCTATATCTATACCTCCCTCCATCTCTCCTTATTTCTCTCTTTATATCACCCCCCTAAACACATCATACTATGTCACTCTCTCTTTCTCTCCACATCTATCTCTCTTCCTCTCTCCCTCTCTTTGTCTCTCTCTTCTTCCCTCTCGCCCCCTCCATCTATGTCTCTATCTCCCTTTGCCTCTCCTTCATCTTCAACCCGCAAACATACTCACACACACTCTCCCTCTCTCCATATATATCTATATATCTATCACTCGCTCTTCCTCTTCCTCTCCCTCTCTCTCTCTCCCCCTTCTCTCTCTCTCCCCCCCATCTATATCTCTATATCCCATTGTCTCTCTATCTTCAACCCCCAAACAAAACACACTCCCTCTCCATATTTCTCCTCTCTCTTCTCTCTCCATATCCATATCTCTTCCTCCCCTCCCTCTCTTCCTTCTCACCCCCAAAACATATACACTCTCTCTCTCTCTCTCTCTCTCTCTCTCTCTCTCTCTCTCTCTCTTCCCCTTGCCTCCCTCTCTCTTTCTCTCCTCACTCTCTCTCTTTCTTCCCTATTTCTCTGCTCTCTCCCTCACCATATCTCCATCTCTCCGTTTTCACTCCCTCTCCCTCTCCACCTTTCTCTCTCTATGTCTTTCTTCCACTTCCAACTCCATCCCTCTCTCCCCCTCTCTCTCAAATCCTCTCTTTCTAACTTCCTCTCTCCCCCTTTCTCTCCCACCTCCCTTTGTCTCTCCCCCCATCGCACTCTCTCTTTCTCTCCACCTTCCAACTTTGTCACTATCTCCCTCCATCTATACTTCTCACTCTCACCCTCTCTCCATATCTATGTCTCCCTATCTCTCTCTTTCCCTTCTTTCCATGTCTCTATCCTCTCATTTTCTCTCTCTTCCCTCATCTCCTCTCTCCTTCATTCCATCTTCACCTCTCCTTTCTCACTCCCCCTCTCTCTCCACCTCTATATCTCAATGTCTTTGTTCTTCCCTCCCTCTCTTTCCCCCTCTAAATCGATCTCTCTCTCTCCCTGCCTCCCTCTCCCCCCCTCCTCTCTCTCTTCCTTCCTCTCTCTCCATGTCTCTCTCCTCCACTCTATTCCCCCTCCATCTCACTCTATCTCTCTTAAATATGATCCCATTGTATTGTATTTAAGAAATACCTAAACTTAAAAATAAAAAACATAATTGGTTGAAAAATATTAAACCTATATTTTGGATCAATCATGTCAAAGGAAATGCAATAATAAAAAACTTTAAAAAACCATGCACTATCTTTCCTCTATCATTGTTACTCACTTTTCTTTCTCTCTTTACTTATATCTAATTATATGTTGTTCTATGATAAAAATCTTTCACAAGGAAATTTCATTGAACATTTATTACATCAATAAAATACATGTACATGTTTCGCAACCTATATCTCTCTTGGGAATCACATTAATAAGATGGTAATAATTCATGAGAGCTCATAAAAAAAGGGGATATTAGCACTACTTTGGCTTGAGAATGAATCCAACTACTAAATGATAATGAGAATTGAGTTGTAGGATCACCCAAATTTAGGTGCAAGTATTACGCTAGATGACCTCATTTATGGTATGCAAGAATTATTGGCTTTAAACATCGTTTTTTTTAACCCAATTTCATAAATAAAATTGTAATGATAGTGCAGGTATAAGAGTTTACTCAATTCTTAGCTGTTCATTTTTAAAATTATAGTATTGCATTGTAATTCGATTTAAAAAATAGTTTCATTTGATTGATTAAAAAGTATGTGATGGAAAATAAGGTGATCATCACGAAATAGCCATAAGATTAAATTCATTTTAATTGTGCACTTGTGAATTTTGATGGTTTTTAGCAAGTTAAATGTGAGCAAATTTTATCATTTATATCCCCAAAAAAACCTCATTTACATCCTCATCACAAAATATATATAATTATATATATATATATATTATATATATATATATATATATATATATATAATATATATATATATATATATATTATATATATAGACCATGTTAGGATAGACATTTATGACTAGTCTCATTATTATTCAAGGTTTTTCCATTGAACACTAGCATTTATAACAAGTTTTGAAGGTTTGCCATTTGACAGAATAGTCAAAACACTTTATCAATGAAAATATTCTTTATTTTTGGTCTTCTTGGCCACCCTTTTATTGATGATTGATTCAATCTGCTTCACTGGTGTTGAAGGTAATTGTTTCTCCCATTGAAATTTATCACCAACGGGTGCATCTGTAGGATAATTCATTGGTTCCTTAAAGGGGTATAGATCGGAAACATTAAATATTGGTGAGATGTCAAAGCCTTTGGGTAGTTCTATTTCATAAGCATTTGAGGAAAATTTCCTTGAAATTTTGCATGGTCCAATCTTTTTCAGCTTTCACTTATTATATTCCCCTTTAGGAAATATTTATTTTCGAATATGTTCCATAACCAAGTCTCCAACATCAAAGTCTAGTTGTCTTCTTTTGGAATCTACTCTTCGTTTATACTTGTTGCTGCTTTCTTGTAATTGTTTCTTGACTTTATTCTGTATTTCTTGTATACTGGTCCCACAATCTTCTCCATTTGTACTTTTGAATTGTTGTTTCCCAAGGTTCTTTAGCTCATAAATTCCTCTTTGATGAATTTTCATGTGTAGAGGATTTTACGCTTTCTATCACTGCGCACAATGCTCTGATATCAAAATTGGTGTAGAGAATAAAAGGAGAAAACACCGTTAATTTTATTAAATCAAATCACACACCAAAACTTGCCTTTCCAAACAAATTACATGTCTATTTATTTTGATGGAAGAAATCTCTCGAATTTCTCAAGAGAAACTTCTTCCTGGATATTTGGAGAAAGTTGAGAGTAATCCTCTCAATTTTAGGAATCTATCCTAACTATCTAATCTCTAGTAAATTCTATAATAATTCATAAAATATATAAATTTATAGTTTCTCCTAATTAAATAAATACGTAAATTTAAAACATGAGATGCTCCTGCATCACTTCCCAAATTCGCGAGTAGATACGCTGCTTTATTTCTTTATCACAATGAATGAGAGGTGATGATATATGGGATTGAGAGCACCAGGGTATGAATGGTCTAAACTAGGATATCATGTCGCCATCTCTTAATGACCTTCTGCACTGGGGATCCATTCAAAAAAAAATGGCATCAAATACCACTGGCAAAGAATCTACATCCAACTAGAGTCTGCAGTACCCCCTTTCTAGTGCAATGTCTAGACCACAGGCAAGGGAAGAAAGTTCAACAACATTATTATTTGTGTTGTCGCAGTAGCCTGCAAAAAATCCGAGGGGACGACCATCATCGTAATGAAAAATTCCCCTGTATCCCATTGAGCTTGGGTTACCTTTGGATGTTGCATCAAAATTAATCTTGATGAACTCGTGAGTGGGGAGGGTGAAGAACCCTAGTGAATGCCTCTATAATTCCACTTGTTTAACTAGGCCCAAGATCACCAAATCTTGTGTAATCTCCAAATTTAGAAGGATCTGGGCCTCTAACCCCTATGCCTTCTAGTCTTCCTTTGACCAGGACTCTGAAAGTATTATTTCTTTAATATTTCATAGGGTTTTATCGCATAGATCATTTGCAGGGCTATTATTGTCTATGAACACAATCATGTTCCTAGCCTTTCACACTTTCCATAAGAGGAAGTTGGGAATGAAAAACTAAATTATGTTGACAATGGGGTTTACGAAGAGGTTGTTTCTCCACACCTCCATAGTTTCCCATAGACTATTTCAAGACATGTCCAGGTGTCCAAACAAAGTTTGGACCTTATTCCATAGGGCTTCCATCCGGGGGCATGTTTTGAGAAGGTGCTCTATGGTTTCCTCCTATTCTTGCAAGATTGAGCACCAAGGAGGCCCAACAAAGCCTTTGTGATCCAAAAGATCCCAATTTAGCAGTCAACGATGGCCAACTATCCATAAGAAACTAGCCACCTTTGGCTGACAATTTTCCACCCCAAAATTTCTACCATAATGTCTCTTTCGTAAGTTCAGCATGATTATCTAGAAGTCGATAGGATTCTTTAATAGAGAACATCCCTTGTGCCTGATATCCCCATCGAATTTGATCTTATCCCTGGGCTATTTGAATTTTTCTCTCCTCAAGTATTTCATTGAAGCTTCTCTATTCCTATTGACTCATTAATTGATTCCACTCATTGTATTCCTTCCACACCCTCCATTGGCCTTAGTTTTGCCTAGTGTCCTAGAAATTTGCTACCACCATCACCCAGGCCCGAATATGGTTTCCTTTATATGCATCAATTCCTCCTAGTGAGCTAGGCTGGGAAATTTTTGCTACAAGTCTTCCCAAAAGCATGTTGTGCAACCATCTCTTATCTCCTAGAACACATGCTTCTAGATAAACTAAATATGGACCTTAGCCAAGTTCCAAATCGAGGATCCTTCCAAGAAATATTGGTCTCTAGCCATCTCCACCTATTCCCCACCTATGCAGTATTTGTGTTTCTAGATCTACTTATAGATTTATGGTCCTTCTTGGATCCACTGCCACTAAATCTTAGCACACATGATGAAGTTGAGCTTTTCCAGATCCCTCATCCCTATACCCCCACCTCCCTTTGGAAGGCAAACCTTCTCCCAAGCTATGAGGGCCAACTTTGGAATTTTTTGATCTCGTTAACAAAGAAAATGTCTAAAGATAGCCACTATGTATTTGTACACCCATTTCGGCGCTAGTACCACCGTTAGTTGATACACTAGTAAGTTCTACAACATTGCTTTGAGAAGGAAAACTCGATTACAAAGATTCAGGGCTCTGAGCATCCAATTAGATATCTAGAAAGATAGATTTTCCTTAAGCTTATACCAAAGAAATGCCTTCAAAGAGTTATGAGCCATAGGAATGTCCAGGTATTTGGTTAGGAGATCACCAATGCAAAATCCCATAGCTATGGCGAGATTCTTTTGGACAAGCTTATTAGTATTAAAAAATAATATGTTTATTTTTTCACCATTAATTTTAATACTTGAAGCTTCTTTAAATACCAAGAGGATCTGGTATAGGGCCTTGATCTCTTGGATGGAGGGTTTCCTAAACAACATTATATCGTCCATGAATTTTTGGTGTGATAGCGGAAGATCCTGACTCCATAACCTCAAAACTTTGACAATTCCTAGTCTAACTGCCTATTTGATATATCTCCCCAGGCCCTCTATTGCTAGAATAAATAGAAAAGGGGATAGGGAGTGCCTTTGGTTAAGGACTCTAGAAGCTATGAATGTTTAGGATGGGGAACCATTAATTAGGATAGAGAATAAGGGGTGGAGATGAGGGAGTGGATCCAACAAACCCACGTAGGGAGAAAACTCGAAGGCTTCCAACACTCTTAGTAGGTAGGTCTAGCTTAGTCTATCATAGGATTTTTAAAGTTCTAGTTTTATCATCATGCTTGACTTTTGGCTCCACCATAGAGAATGCACCACCTCTACATGGGTTGTGATAACTCCATTCATGATTTGGCCCTCCACAAAGCTAGATTGTCCTAGCAATATGAGATGTTTCACGAGCATTTTTAGCCTTTGGACAATAACTCAGGAGATGATCTTATAGGGAAAATTGCATAGGGAAATGGGCCTAAAGCCAATGGCATCCTTAGACTGGTTCATTTTGGGGATCAAGATCAAGAACAGGTCATTGAGGCCAAACCATACCTGATTGGCACAACAGGACTCCTCCACAACCTCAAACACCTCATTCCTGACAAAGGACCAACACGCCTTAAAAAAATCATTGTGAATCCATCCGGGCCTAGCGATTTATTGTTGGGAATATCCTTGATAGCTTCCTCCACCTCTTGAAAATATATTTCCCTCACGAGGGTCGCATTCTGATCCAGGTTACTAGTCTAGGAATGTGTTTCACAATCATGTTTATAGCCTCCTTCTGATCATCTTGATCCTTCATAAGTAACTCTTTATAATAGGATAACAACTCCACCTTTATATATTCATGTTCCATTAAACTAGTGCCCTATTGAGAGTTTGAGTAAATGTAATTGTGATGTCGATGCTTGACTAGGGCTTTGTGGAAGAAACAAATATTCTTCTCCCCTTTCCTAAGCCATTGTATGCATGATTTTTTCCCCCAATATGTTTCCTCTTCTTCCCGCGAGCTTCTATATCTTTAAGAACCTGAATTTCCTCATTAGCTAAATATTTCAATCGCCCTTGCATAATTATCGTCTCTTGGATTTTCTCCATTTGGCCTTCTATTATGTGCTTTTCTTGGAAAATATCTCCTAATTCCTCCCATTCATTGTTTGATGTGATACTTGAGTTCATTTAGCTATAGCTACGTTGTATGCATTCAATTCCTCCCATGGGCTTAAATTTCTCTCCAACACTCCTCAACTTTGGGAAGGAAGACTTGGTGTTGAAGCAAAAATCTCTCAAATTAGAATGGTTGGTTTTGAGGGGACCTTTTGAGCTTGATTTCTAACCGAACAGGCCAGTGGTATGACCCCATATTCAGTAGAATTTCTACCTCAATGAATAAATATCTTTCCATAATTTTTCTCTAATATAATAAATCAATCTAGTGTGCTAGCAATCTAGTGGTTACCACCCTCCTATTGCTCCAAGTAAACATTCCATTAATTGTGTCAATGTCCACTAGTTTAAAGTTTGGTATCATGTCCTGGAACAAGATGGAAGTCGCATCAACTCTCCTTATCCCTTCTTTCTTCTCCTCGAGGTTGTTTATCATGTTTAAGTCACCCATCAGAATCTAACCTTCCCCTTGAAAAAGTTGATGAATAGTTCTAATTTCCTCTAGGAAGCCTTCTTTCCTCCCTGGGATTGAAGGCCCATATACTTTTGATATCCAAATCCTTTTCCCTGACCCCAAGCACCGAAAGCGTCATGATAGAACATTATGCATAGCCACCAAATCCTAAAAAAGTATCCATTGAGGGTCTCATATCATCGTTATTCCTCTAGCACAAACCCTAGATTCTATGGCCATTGCTTCACCCCCCACCCAACATCTTGACAAAATTGGTGTCAAAGTGGAGTTTCTTACTTTGGTTTCCTGCAACAATACAATGTCTATTTTTTCCTTCACTATTTTCATTTTCAAATAATGTTGCTTACCTTGACTACTCAAGCCATAGATATTCCATGAGGAAATCCTCATTATTTAACTGGTTTCAAGTGAAGAAAATACTTTGTTATCTTATTACCTTACCAGAGTTCAAAATAAACTTACCTACCACACAAAGGGATTCTCTGGAGGATTTCCTCCCTTTTTGGTTGCGATCATTTGTTGTTTATTCCTTGGCTTTATGGATTTGTGACGAGCCCTTTCGACTCTTGCTATCTATCGACGTACCTCCCCCTGGGGTTGGATTAGATCGGTGCCAATGGCCATATAAGTGCAAGAAATGGTGCAGTTTCTTCGTGGGCATCATTTGGTCTTCTGCTTTCACCTAGGTGCATAGGAATTTCAACATGGTTCTTTCATCAGTGTCGATATTCTCCTGACAGTCCTCTGCCTCCTGAATCGACATTGTATTAGCTAGAATCTCTTTTAGGTTTGAATCCTCACTTTGTTCCTCCATATATTTGTGTTTTAATAACGTCTTTGCCTCTATATTCTCCACTTCCATCGACTCGTCTCTTGGCAGGCCTTGCTCCTTATTTGGTATTTCCTCTAGGGTTTCCTCTTGAGAAAGGATGGAAAACAGGTTCTCTTTTACCACTCCTTTACCTTCAACTATTTTCGATTTCTACGTAGAAACCCATAGAGTTTGATCTAGGTTTTGTGGTTTCTCTTGTTAACCATGATTCGGCCTGGTTTTGTTCCCTCTTCTCCTCATCACCTCTTGGAACTCCCCACTATTTTCTTTCTCCTAAAGTACATTTTTCTCTGTTATGATGATGGGGTAGTCTCAAATTAGGTGTCCATTCTCATGGAAATATTGACACTTGAAGGGGACATGCTCATATTCTAGGGATTGGGTCCATATATCATCATGGTACTCCAAATCGATCGATGTTAGTAAGGGCTTGGAGATGTTAATTTAAACATATATTCTAGCATAAGAAGCATGTCTTCTCCTTTTGGTTATCTCTAATATTTTTACAAATTTTCCTATTGTGTTTTTTATTCCTTCCAGGATGTCGACTTCCCAAAAGTCTTCGAGAAAATAGAAGAGGTGAATCCATATTGCAGCAGTTATGAATTCTTCCTTCTCTAAATTGTAGCATTCCTTCCAGAACCTCATGAATAGACCTACAGTGCTCATGAAGTAGGGGACATTTTCCAAAACCCTCTTACATTATGTCAAGTCCTCGAAGATAACTATGAAAAATCCTTTATATTTGATGTGCATCTCAATGGCTCCCTACGAATTATATTTCAATTGAATCCAGTTAATAATATATTTCCCTTTTGGCCATATTGATGAGCACCAGTATTGCAGCAATAATGCTGCAACTCCTGGGCTACCAGCTTTACTTTATCAACCTGGGGTTTGTACAAACTTGGAGGTGATAGTGTTGTATACACAAGTAAAAGTGATGGTTCTGCCTTTTGTCATTGTTCAACTGGCAAGAGACCACTAGGGTTTTCAAGCTAGACTTCTATGGATTCAGAAGAAGCTTGGTTTCTTGATGAAAGAAATAGAAATCTACTCTAAGAGAGTTTATCTACTACAATAATGAAAAAGAATGAAATTTAATGCTAAGGCACACCATTTCCTACTTAACTGTTAAGATCTATGCTTTGCAATAATGCTAAATTAACATGAAAAAAATGCTAATGTCTAAGAATGGAAATTCAAACATCAAACATCATTGTTATGCATGTAAAGGACTGTAATAAATCTATTTTTCCTTTTTGTGCTTTTCATGAACAAATCAATTGTGCAAGCTAATCTCTTTTGGTGATGTGGTAGGTGGCTTGGGGATGTTGGTGGATGGATGGAAGGTCCAAGAGATAGTTGGAAGGTTTGGGAGACCCTTGGGTGACCTTGGGAGGCTTCCTAGAGGTATTCCCTCAATTTGGCCTCAAAACAGGCCACTATAGGATGTACTAGAAACCTACAAGATTCCTTGTATTTCTATAGGATACAACCGTGAGAAAAACGATGGGTGTTGGAGGTGATGTAAGGCTTAAGGAAGGTGGTTGATGGATGGAATGGAGTGAGAAAAGACCTAGGATCACTCATAACCCAAAAAAAAGTTTAGGCGATGGTTGGATTCACTCAAAAATGCTTGGGGAAATTTCTACGTAAAATAATGAAATTGGTGAAGGCTTTGATGAAAACATGGAATCCCTATGGGTGGATGAAATTGGAAGGTGGTTGCTGCTATGGGATCTCTTTTTACTTCTGAACCACCTTCTCTACTTCAAACATGTGTAATTTCCAAAAAGTCATGTAAACGAGAAGAATTTTCATGAACTAGAAAAGCAAAATTTAATGAACTAATTGTCTACCTTATGCATGAAGAAAATGTTGAATAAAATGGAATCATGGATGAGATCTACTGCAAGAATGAAGATAGAAGAGATGGAAATGAAATCCTACTTTGCAAAACTGATCAAATGCTAGTTTAAGTACAACAAACTCTAAATCTTATGAAATAAATGGAAATCTATCTTTTTGGGGCAGCATAAGGGTATTTTCCTCAAATCATGATCTCAGAAGGAAGAAGTGAGGCGAAGACACCTACTAACAGTTTTGTGGTGCTTCTCTTATCCCTTCTAACCTGCTATTGAAGTAAGGTACAAATGGAAGCAAACTAATAAATAATTAATCAAATCTACATTACTTGCAATAAAATAATTCTAAAATCAGTTTAACCATGAATCTATGAAACTAAGCTAAGCATAAAGATACAAGAAGAGGATTCTTTGCTACTAGGGTTGGGCCCTAACCCAAGAGCTTCAGCCCTCTAATTTAACTCATTACTGGATCAAGAAAAAGCTCATTCTTATTTCCAAAACAGAAAATTACATCAAATTCTTCCACAAGTATGGAGCTCGAAAATAACTAGAGTTTTTACAACAAAAATTTGAATCCTAATGAGGCTCTAGGCCTCTCTACTTATACAACTGAAGTCCCCAACAACTTCCTTAAATTTAGGGAGGCTTGGCTCCTAAACTCGAGATGAACTAATTCTTTGTCTATCACTTGCTCAATTGCCTTCTAATATTCACGACTTGGCTGCTTACACTCCGAGCTGGAAGGATTAAAGGAGGAATATTCGAATGGGGGAGGAGTAAATGAGGAGGATTTACCTCCTACAATCTCTCTCCCTTGTCCCATTCGAGATTCAAACCTTAGTCTCGCAAAAGTTCCTTGATTTTCTCTTCCAAACCTACATTCAATTCATAGTTGTTCACTAGGCATAATATCTCACTTTAACTCATCTCATTAAACAAAATAAAATCAAAACATGTAATAAGTTGTGAGAAGATTTGGTTTGACTAAGCTAGGAGGTGAATTGAGGTCCATATAATTAACCATTGATGAGGTTCATCATCACCCCCTACTAAAAGTGCTTCTCATCCTCTGAGCAACTCAGCCAATATCCCTGTCTTTCATAGCTCTAGTGGCCTCCCTGACATCCCATGCCTCTATTTTGGTTTCCTCTTCTTGTGCATGGAAACCTGCCTTCTTTTCTACCTCCTCCCACTACCTCCTTTATTATTCTTCCTTCCTTCCTTCTAGCATCCCTAAGAACAGTGGTGGACTGAGCCTCAAGCCAATCCAATTGACTTTGATCCTTTGAATAGATTCCTTGTACATGGGTGCCTTGTTCAGTGCTTCTCTCATTCTTTGAGGAGAGGGGTACTCTCTTATCTTCAAACTTTATGGCAATGTGTTCCATCTCGTCAAGAAAAATTGCATGGTGTCCTCTAACAACTTGAACATGTCCTCAAAATGTGAAATTTCTTGCTATTGGGTAGCAAGATACCTGGGTGCAAGTTGAGGATCATTTGCAGTTAAATTATGTGTACTGATGAGGGCCATTGGATTAGACTACTCAACTATGATCATAAGAGGCTTTGTTTGTTCTTTTGTCAATATCTTCTTCATTTCTGTAGCCCTTTCTTCCTCATGGTTCATCCATGATGCCAAGGCCATCAACTGTAAATATCCTAGTTTGGCATTAGAGTCCCATACATTCATGTTTGCTAAGGCCATGTTATGAAAATAAAACTTAGACATCTTTGCCCTTCCTCTAATGTACTTTGATCACAAAGATCAATGAACTGTCTATAATCTTGAAATGGCATAGTGCCTCTCTATGCTAGGGTCTTGATTTGGAACTGCAACCATTGTTCCTTAAGATATAGGGCTTAGGATTTAGCTGGCATCATGCACTGGATTGCTTCCAAAGAGAGATTGGCCATACATGCCAATTGGTTCTCTTTTTCTTGTAGCTATCCTTTCAACCATGCATTTTCTGTCTCTAACTAATTTTTCATTATGGCATCTCTATCCCTCAAGCTACTTAGTTCTCTACCCATCTCCCTGAGCTTCTCCTCCATCTGACTAATGTCCTCCACCCCCTTGGACTTGGCAATCTGCATCCATCTATGAGTTCGGGCTCTCTCCTTCTCAAGCTCAAAGAATAATGGAATAGAAAATTTTTGTGGAATGACCCTACTGTTATCCGGGAATAGTGTCCACTCGAATGCTGCTATTCCCACTAGGATGGGTGGCTATCTTAGAAACAAACAATCAAAGTCTATTGTTGTTTCCTTTTATGAAAATAGACGAGAAAAGAACCAAGAAGACCAACCTGAGTCTTGCGTTTGATTTCCTCTCCTTCTTGATAGAGCTTCGTCGCTTCTTCTTTGTCTGCCCAACTTCAAAAGAACCTGTGGAATCACAGCAACATACTACTATCCAAGAAACAAGGATCTAAATTCATAAATAATACAGGATCAGATGTGCATTAACCATATACATGCATATATAAACAAGTACACAAGAATATGGAAGGAAACAAGAATAGCTTTATTAAGATAAAAAGTAGCAAGAGGATTACAACTATGTGCTCTGACCCAGCATCATCCTCCAGCTAGGAAGCCCTTCTTCACCTCAAGGAAAGCTTAAATCACCCAACACTATGAATGTACACTAGAAAACCAACATCACTTCTCTATAAGATACAAAATTCCAGCCCCTGGATCTCTGTGATAAGGGATCCATATATAGATAATTACATAGAGGTGAGTCATCTTCTGGGTCTTGATTAGTGTTCTCTCTCTGATAGTTCCTGCTTCCACTTGGAGAATGATGATCTCTTACTCATCCTTGGTCGAAAATAGAGAGGCAAGTGTCAGAGGGGAAGCTTTTGGAAGATTCCATGATCTTC
>APFE030845957.1:247102-267502 GCA_000404065.3 Pinus taeda
TTTTTGGACCATTGGTCCCCACTACCACCTCATCATTCCCCTCTCCTCATAATCAACTCCTAGTTCATGCCTCTGTAGACTTAACGGCTTTTGTCCTTCTCCCCCCTTTCTTTGACTTGACTGCTACCACGTGTGGGAGGACCAACTGTTTTGTCTTCATCGACTGAACGATGGTGGCCAAGTTAACTGGACACCTTTCGCTTATAAACCAAATTACTCGTAACATTTACATCTTTTGACTAAATTATGAAAATGAGAGAGTGAAGCGAGATACTTACCTGTGGTGCGAATACCTTGTTGCAGTTGTTGAATACTAGATGTGCTTGTTGTATGTTCGTTGCATGCTACTTTTCCCTCTGTTTTTTATTTCTCTCTAATGATTCCTTTGATTTCCAAGTACTTGTTGTTGAAGATGATGGTGCTATTGCTGCTTTGGAGCCTTTTCTACTCTTTGATCTTCATGTTGGAAGCTTGTTGCAATCATGATTTGTATTCTATGGGACATGCTGCTACAGGATTTCCTACAAGATGTCCTGTAGCTGCTTCTCCATAAGAATTTCTAATTGTTTCTTCTGTTAGGATTTTGAGGATGATGACATGGATTGAGAGGAAGAATAGGAGTGTGGAGAATGAGAAATACTCAGGTGTTTCTCCCTTCTACTCTCTGTTTCATTTTTTTCTCTGTGTTTTCTCTTGAGGACTGTGAAGTTTTTTTTTGGAAACTGATTTTTTTGTGATGAATGTAGGGGCGATCAAGGTGGAGAAAGGTATGGTAATGAAGTTGGGATGTAGGGATGTAATTTTTTTGACATGGCAGGTCATTTTCTTGCCCTAGGGTCACTTCCTGTAGGATTCTTGAGCCATTGTAATTCCTACAGGATCATCCTGTAGGTTTACAGGGGATCCTGTAGAAAACACAGTCCCCTTGTAAACTGAAGCAAAGGAGTGAAAAAATGAAATAAATGGTGGAGTGATGAATGATGATGACTGGAAAAAATAAAAATGTGAGTGAAATAGGTCCTTTTTTTATCCTCCTTTGTTCTATGATCGTCCTCCTTGCTGACCTGCAAATAGAAATTTTCATAATTTTTCTCTCCATTTTTTTTCTTTTAAACAACTAGTGTGCCTCTAAGATGTTTTCATCCTAGCTATTTTCCCTAGGCTCCTCAAGAGAGGTTTTCACCCAGAGATCTTTTCATTTTCTCCTTTTTTTGTTTTTTTTGTTTTTTTGTTTTTTTTGTTTTTTTGTTTTTTTGTTTTTTTGTTTTTTTGTTTTTTTGTTTTTGTTTTTTTTCTTTTTTTTTTCTTTTTCTTTCGAAACCATTGGGGTGCCCAAAGAGGTTTTCAACCCAACAGTGGGACTCAGGTGCCTCATGGAGGTTTTCACTTGAGTCCTTATTTTTGTTTTCCTTTCTTAGTGATTTGATGAGGAAAGAGCTGAAACTTGCTCCACCACCATCATTGTTTTATTGATACCATGAATGAACTCTTGCTTTGACAATGGCCTCTTGTAAACTTTCATTCTGTGCCCATTAACAAGTAAAGGAATGGCCTCTGCATTAATGGTTCTAATCTACATTGAACCATTATCATGACATCTTTATATAACATAAGGTCCTAGCCATCTTGTCCTTAACTTGCCCTTAAAGTATTTATATCTGGAATCATATAACAAAGCCCAATCACCTTCTTGAAATTTATTATCCTTGATGTTCTTATCATGCCAGATCTTCCTCTAAAGTTGGGTTACCTCTGTGTGTAGGAGGGCCTACATTCTAAACTCATCTAAACCATTTATCTGCAGCAATCTCTCTTTCTGTTCACTTCTAAGATCTAGATATACTTGGGCTTCCATCCTGAATGTGTTATACTCAAACTCAATGGACAGCAAGGCCCTTTTTCCATAGACCAGCTCATAGGGTGTGAATCCAATGGTGGTCTTCCAGGTGGTATTATAGGTCTAGGTGGCCTCATCTAGTCTATCTTCCCAGTATTTCCTGCTACTGCTAACCACTTTGGTCAAGATGCTCTCCAACACTCTATTAGTCACCTCCACTTTCTCATTAGCTTATGAGTGATAGGGATTGGAAGTCCTATGCTTGATCTTGTGCTAGCTAAGGAAGTGTTCAATCATGTTGGAGGTAAACTGGCTACCTTGATCAATGACCAACTCTCTAGGGTACCCAAATTTGTAAAAGACATTCTCCCTCAAGAAATCAACCACCTTCTCCTTTGTTGCTACCTTAATTGCCTTGGTTTTAGCCCACTTAGTTAGATGGTCAGTGCACACTATGATGTACTATTTTTTCTTGGAAGGAAGGTCAATAGGTCCAATGAATTCCATGCCCCACTTGTCAAATGGATCAAAAGTCACTTGAGGCTGCAGAGGTATTTCATCCCTTGGAGTAGGCTTCCTCATCCTTTGCCACCAATCACACTGACTAGTATATATTTTCACATCTTGATGAAGAGTGGGCCAATAATATCCTCTTTGTAACACTTTGAATGTTGTCATCTTCGCTACAAAATGACCTCCACAAGGGCCATCATGACAGGTCAGAAGGATGTCAAAGACTTCCTCCTCCCTGACACACCTTCTTAATATTTGATTTGGGCCAAGTTTTAAGAGATTTCCCCCAATCCAAGTGAAAGGGGCGCTCTTCCTTACAATCTTGTGTTTCTCTTTGGAGGAAAAGTTCAGTGGGAACTGTGCAGATATAGTAGTTTGTTATGTCAACAAACCATGGAGAGAGAACTGAAATGGCGAACAAGTGCTCATCTAGTAACTGGTCATCAACCATTCCCTCCTCACCTGCAGGTAGAGTTAATCTAGACAAAAAGTCTGCAACAACATTTTCCTTGCCAGCCTTATCAACAATAGTTAGATCAAACTGCTATAATAAAAGTAACCATCATATAATACGAGCATTCACATATGTCTTATTCATTAAATATTTGATTACAACATGGTCAGTATGGAAAAATGTTTTATAGCCTATAATATAATGCCTAAATTTTTTCAATGAATTCACCACAGCCAGGAGCTCCTTTTTTATCACTGTGTAGTTCAGTTTGGCCTTTAATAGATTCTTACTGATAAAGTAAATGGCATAAGGCAATTTTTCATCTATCTGACCTAGGACTGCTCCTATGGCTTTGTGTGTCAATGGAGACCATCACATCCTCCACAATCCCCTTAGGGGTCACTAGGGAGAGGTCTGCAAGTTGTAGGATTGTTGTAGTCTTTCTCAATGAACCTTGGAGGTTGAGCTTGAGCATGGTGTCCTTGGTCATCACATTAATGAAAGTCCCAAGATCAATCAAAGTGTGTAGGAAAATGGTGCCATTGATGTGAACATCTACAATAGGGCTTCCAGTGTCCAAATACTTTGGACAGATTACCTGCCCTAGCATTAAGTCAGACAGTTGTCTAATGACATTAATGGTAGGGGCATCTCTTGTTCGCTTCCCTGGATGCTTGAAACACTTCTCTTTAATCAACTTGTTATAAATAGGTACATCCTTGATGGCTTGGAGAAGTGGAATCTTAACATATTGGTTTTTCAATTCTCCCAAAAGTTCAATCTCTTCTAGGATAGGCTGGAGTGGTTGAGTCAATCTCTCAAGAAAGGGTGGATTTACTTTAAGAATGCTTTCTTCTCTTTCTTCTTCAACCTCCCTAGGTGGAGGTGGGGGTTGGTTATCCAGGAGAACTCTCCTAGATCTCAGGTTAATTTCTTAGATCTCCACCACATAAGTTGGATATGATGTCTCTCCACTTGTATACTTGTTGTGCATGTCTATTATTCAGGTTCGGATTTGGCTGGGTAGGCATTTGGGGTTGTTTAAGTGGAGCAGAGTGTAACAGTTGTGGTTGGGCATGTGGTGAAGGCAATAAGGTAGGAACATTGTTGTACTGGGGCCTTCACCCCTGGGGCGATGCATTCCACTGAGGTTGTGGCAGAGCATATGGTTGAAATGACTGGCTGGTTGGATGGGAATGATACAAAGATGCAAAGGACCAAGGAGGAGGTGTAGACCAGGAAGGATGAGTAGGGGGTCCCCAAGAAGGTATGGATGTGGTCTGGTTGGGGTTTTAATATGCATGGGATGACCATTGAGGCTTGCATGCCTAGCTGGTATGGCCTAGGCCCATGAGGTCTCCTTTGGTTTATGTAACAGAGCTGCTCAGTGACCCCTTCAGCTCCTTGATATACATATTTGAGTCCAGGCAAAGAAGGGCACTTTTCTATGGAGTGGTTTTCTTCACAGACTGAGAAAAATTCAATAGAATTCAATGGACATTCATTCCTAGGGTGACTCCTGGTGCATCTAAGACAGAAAATGTCTAAGGCTTTCTCTGCTTCCCCCTACTTTCTCCTAATGTGCATAGTGTCCATATGTAAGGCAAGGGTTGCAACATCTCACTTTTGAAATCTTCCATCATGTTTCCAATTTCACCCTTGATGGATGAATTGGAAGAGGATGTATTGACCATAGGTTGACTTCCCCTACCATTTTTCCCACCTATCCTAGAATGGTTTATAAATACAGTCCTGATATCCTCATAGGGAAACTAGTATATATCTTCTCCTACTAACAAATGTAGGGCATCCAAAAGATCTTCCTTTATTCCTCTAAACAGGACCAGCTTCAGTGACTCAAGGTCAAGTGTGCACCTGGCCCTTTCGTAATTAAGTTGGAATTTTTCTTCATAATCCTCTAGGGATTCATCATTACCTAAGGTCACCCTAAAAGTTTCCTCTTTAGTATATTTAGACCTACAGTAGTCTCGATACTTGTTATTGAAGGCTTGTTGCATCCGAGCCCAAGTTTTGATGATATCCCTAGGTAAACCCATGAACCAATGCAAGGTTGCATCCTTGAGGGTATATGGCAATATTTTCAACTTCTACTCATCATTTGTGTAGTCATAGGTTCGACATATAACAACAAACTCAAATAGGAAAGTGTCAGGTTCTTTTGTGGTTATGCCATGAAAATGAGGAAGGGAAGAGGGGCTTATATTCTTCATCTTAGTGTCCCCATTGGTTTCCCTGATGGGAAAGGCACCCTCAACTCTCTCTCTATTCCCTCTGTAATTTTTGTTTTCAACCATTGGCTTGGTAGGAATGGGTTCTTCTTCTTCTTCTTCCCATGTAGGTTCTTTAAATATGTCTAGTTTCTCACCTAAGGGTTCCTCCAATTCAAAGCCACCAAAGAAGAGGGAAGGTTGGTTGTTTGATGCAGTGGGGGTATTTGGAAAAAATTTCCCTAAGTTATCCCTGTTCCTATGAGGCATGAAAGGAAATGTTTTTGGTTTGGCTTTGTGTTTTCTTTTCAAATTTTAGGAAGTACTTTGCAGAACTAAAATTGCAAATTAAATGAAAACTACTGAGTGAATGAAAAACTAACTACTTGATTGAAATCTAACTTGCAGAATTGAAAGGAAAGAAAAGAATGCAACATGAAAAGGAAGCAAACTAAATTAGTTTTGCAGAAATGAAACTAATGGCATAATATTAGAAACAAGAAATAGAATTAAGAAATCAGTAATCACATATTACTCAGACACGTCCCCAACAACGATGCCAAAAAGTGATGAGCACCAGTATTGCGGCAAGAATGCTGAAACTCATGGGCTACCAACTTTACCTTATGAACTCGGGGTTCGTACAAACTTGGAGGTGATAGTGTTGTATACACAAGTAAAAGTGTGGTTCTGCCTTTTGTCACTATTTAGCTGGCAAGAGACCACTAGGGTTTTCAAGAAAAACTTCTATGGATTCAGAAGAAGCTTGGTTCCTTGATGAAAGAAATAGAAATCTACTATAAGAGAGAATTGATCTACTGTAATAATGAAAAAGAATGAAATTCAATGCTAAGGCACGCCATTTCCTAATTAATTGCTAAGAGTTATGCTTTGCAATAATTATAAATTAACATGAAAAAAATGTTAATGTCTAAGTATGGAAATTAAAACATCAAACATCACTGTTATGCATGTAAAGGATTGTAATAAATATGTTTTTCCTTTTTGTGCTTTTCATGAACAAATCAAGTGTGCAAGCTAATCTCTTTTGGTGATGTGGTAGGTGGCTTAGGGATTTTGGTGGATGGATGGAAGGTTCAGGAGATGATTGGAAGGTTTGGGATACCCTTGGGTGACCTTGGGAGGCTTCCTAGAGGTTTTCCCTCAATTCAGCCTCAAAATAGGCCACTACAAGACAACCTACAGGATGTACTAGAAACCTACAGGATTCCATGTATTCCTATAGGATACATCTATGAGAAAAACGATGGGTATTGGAGGTTATGGAAGGCTTAGGGAAGGTGGTTGATGGGTGGAATGGAGTGAGAAAAGGCCTGGGATCACTCAAAACCCAAAACCAAGTTTAGGAGATGGTTGGATTCGCTCAAAATGCTTGGGGAAATTTCTATGTAAAATGATGAAATTGGTGAAGGTTTTGATGAAAACAAGAAATCCCTATGGGTGGATGAAATCTGAAGGTGGTTGTTGCTATGGGATCTCTTTCTACTTCTGAAGCACCTTCTCTGCATCAAACATGTGTAATTTCCAAAAATTCATTTAAACAAGAAGAATTCTCATGAGCTAAAAAAATAGAATTTAATGAACTAACTATCTACCTTATGCATGAAGAAATTGATGAATAAAATGGAACCATGGATGAGATCTATTGCAAGAATGAAGAGAGAAGAGATTGCAATGAAATCCTACTTTGTAAAACTGATCAAATGGTAGTTTAAGTACAACAAACTCTAAACCTTATGAAAGAAATGGAAATCTGTCTTTTTGGGGCTGCATAAGGGTCTTTCCTCAAATCATGATCCCAGAAGGAAGAAGTGAGGCCAAGACACCAACTGGCAGCTTTGTGGTGCTTCTTTTATCCCTTCTAACCTACTACTGAAGTAAGGCATAAATGGAATAAAACTAATAAACAATTAATCAAATCTACATTACTTGCAATAAAATACTTCTAAAAACAGTTTAACCATGAATCTATGAAACTAAGCTAAGCATAAAGATACAAGAAGAGGAGCCTTCGCTACGAAGTTTGGGCCCTAACCCAAGAGCTTCAGCCCTCTGAGTTAACTCAACACTGGATCAAGAAAAAGCTCATTCTTATTGCCAAAGCAAAAAATTACATCAAAGTCTTCCACAAGTCTGGAGCAAGAAATTAACTAGAGTGTTTACAACAAAAATTTGAATCCTAATGAGGCTCCAGACCTCTCTACTTATACAACTAAAGTCCCCAATGAATTACTTAAATTTAGGGAACCTCGGCTCCCAAACTCAAGATGAACTAACTCTTTGTCTATCACTTGCTCAGTTTCCTTCTAATCTTCATGACTTGGCTTCTTGCACTCTGAGATAGTGGGATTAATGGAGGAATATTCGAATGGGGAAGGAGTAAATGAGCAGGATTTACCTCCTACAATCTCTCTCCCTTGTCCCATTTGAGTTTCAAACCTTAGTCTTGCCAAAATTCCTTGATTTTCTCTTCCAAGCCTGCATTCAATGCATATTAGTTCACTAGGCATAATATCTCACTTTAACTCATCTCATTAAATAAAATATAATCAAAACATGTAATAATACGTGAGAAGAGTTGGTTTGAATAAGCTAGGAGGTGAATTAAGGCCCATATAATTACCCAATGATGAGGGTCATCACATATTCCCATAAACTTGTAGATAAGTGCATGGTCCTTCATTTAGTTTTGGGGCTCGTTAAGTTTGTTACTTGATATGATGAAATTTGGATTCTCGACAACCTTGGGAAGGCAATGAATCTGCATGCAGGCCTACCATTGGGCTCTGAGAATCGGTCCTTCACTTCCTCCATTATTCCCTCCAGATGAGTTCTGTGTCCTTGAAGTTTTCCCTCAAATGGCATTTCAATAGGAGGGGGTTTACCCCCTCCCTTCAGAGTTGATCATGCCAAACGGCCACCAATGTGGACTACTTACAAACCCTCAAACCTAAAAATGTAGAGAGCATAACAAGAGTTTATGTAGCAAGAATCGTGTCAATCACGTGCAAAGCCCTCATTTGCTTCCCTCTCATTCCAAGGCCAAATTTACTTATCTTAACCTATAAATGAGTAAATGTATAGCTCTTATTTTATTATTGAACTAATTTTTTATTAATTTCTTGAGGAGGCCTATCCTAGACCTCAAAATTCCCCTATTGCATTTCCTCAGTATGTGTGCACATTCCTCACGATGCAAGTGCACTTTTGTTAGGAATGCATGCAATTTTTTGCCAGACCTTAACACATGTTCTTCAACCCGAGGTGTTGTCTATTTGCATGTAGACCTTCAATGGTAAATTTGATTTGAATACTCATTCTAAACAAGCTACTATAGTATGACATTTGGTTCAAGGGTCATTTCAATTACATCATATTATTTGTTGAACTATCTTAGATTATT
The DNA here is from genome assembly GCA_000404065.3 of Pinus taeda. NCBI lineage: Eukaryota > Viridiplantae > Streptophyta > Pinopsida > Pinales > Pinaceae > Pinus > Pinus taeda. The sequence continues at coordinate 255,559 of APFE030845957.1, forward strand.
TTGGTTTTGAGAAATGATGGGAGTGGCACCAATAAGTGAAGAGAGGTTGGAAAGCACAATAGTTAGTGTATAAATAAATTAAGGAATACTTAATAATAAAATGGTGGCTGGGGATTTAGAGAAAATAGTGTTCATATGGGAATTATATCACATAATGAATGAAAATTTCATGTCAAATAAGGTAAGGTATTAACTTTTAGAAACATGTCATTCCTTATTTTAATTATATATTTTTAATTAGTGAATTTCTTATAGATAAAAATTCATATCTCTAGGATCATCTGACCTTCAAGGACCAACCATTAAGGGGAGACAGAGATAGAGAGAGAGGAGAAACGACAGAGAAGTAGGGGGAGAGGGGGAGAGAAGTAGCACAAAATATCAAACATGTTTCAGAATGTGTGTGTGGCCCTACCAAGGCCCACCACACATAAAAAGGGTTAGTGAGGAAGGTATGTGGTTTTTAGTCTCAGGAAAACATGTGTTTTCCTTAGAATGCATGTGTTCTTTGTCAAGAATGCATGCATATTTATGCTAATAATTAACATATGGTCTTCAATTCTAAGTGTTGGTTATTTTCATGTATACCTTCAATGGTAAATTTCATTACAAAACTCATTCTATATAGAGCTACTAAAGTATGACATTTGGTTCAAGGATCATTTCAATTGCACCATCTTATTTGTTGAACTATCTGGGATTATTTTGGTTTCCAATAGTAATGATGGGAGTGGTACAAAGGAGAAAAGAGAGGTCAGAAAGCACAACTATGAGTGAATTAATTAGCAAAGAAATATTTAGTAACAAAATGGTGACTAAGGATTTCAAAAAGGAAGTGCTCATATAGGAATTATAGGAGATAATGAACAAAAAAGTCCATGTAAGGTATGATTTTTAGAAATCTTCCATTACTTGCTCTATTTATAGATTTTTTATGAGGCATTTCATATGGATAAACATTATTGTGACTAGGATCATTTGGGTTTCAAGGACCATCCATGGTGATGAGAGAGAAATAGATAGAGAGAGAGGAGCAATGGTAGAGAAAGGAGTGGAGAAGGGGGGGCAGAATTAATGCCACAAAATTGCACACATGTTTCAAAATGTGTGTGTAATCCTACCAGTATCGACCACACATGAAAAGGACTAGGGATGATGGTAGGTAGTTGTCAGTCTCAAGAAACAGACACATTCATAAGAATGCATTCATACTTTTTTCAAGAGTGCATGAACATTTCTACCAGTCATTTACACATGATATTCTATGCTAAGGGTTATCTATTTGGATGGAAACCTTCAATGATATATTCAATTCAAGCAATTGTTCTAGATAAAGCTACTAAATCACAAATTTTGGTTCGAGGATTATTTCAATTGCACCATATTATTTTTTTAACTATCTGGGATGATTTGGGTTTTCAAGAGCAATGATGAGAGCAACATAGAGATACAAAGAGAGGTTGGAAAGAGCAATTATGAATGAATAAATCAGCAAAAAAATACTTGGTAACAAAATGGTGACTAAGTATTTTGAAAATATGGTGCTCATATGGGAATTATAAGAGATTATGAATGAAAATTTTATTCCAAACAAGGTGAGTTATTAATTTTTAGAAATTTATCATTTCTTTAGCTATAGATTTTAATGATGGCATTCCTAGGGATAAACATTCTTGTGTCTAGGATCATCTAGTTTTTGAGGTTCATCTAGGTTTTGAGGACTACCCATGGTAGTGGTGCAAAGCAGTGAACAGACATTGGAAAACAAACAAAATGACCAAAAACAAAGTTTAAAAGGGGTTTTTGTGAAGGAGGGATTGATGGAGAAAGGGTTGGATAGATAAAGAGAATAAGGGGAGTGGGTTGGAGGGGTGGTTAGGGAGGGATAGAAAGAGAGAGAGAGGTGGGGGGGATATGTGCGGAGGGGCAATCTTTAGCTCAATGAAATTCCAAAATTGTGACACATTGTCCAAAATGAGGGGGGGAAATGGCAATGGGCACATAAAAAATATGATGTGTCGGGAGCATGTGCATGTTACTAAGCACGTGTGCACATTTCTAGTAACGTGTGTGCATTCTTAATCCATGCTTACCTAGCACCCTAGCTAGCATCATGGTTGGTAATTTAGGGCTTATCAAAGCTTAAAACCCAAGACAACATGTGTTTTCCTTAGAGTGCATGTGTTCTTTTGTCAAGAATGCATGAAAATTTATGTTAGTCATTAACATGTGCTCTTCAATGCTAAGTGTTGTTTCTTTGCATGTATACCTTTATTGGTAAATTTTATTACAAAACTCATTCTATATAGAGCTACTAAATTATGACATTTGGTTCAAAGATCATTTAAATTACACCATATTATTTTTTGAACTATCTGGGATTATTTGGGTTTTCAAGAGAAATGATAGGAGTGGCACAAAGGAGAAAAGAGAGGCCGTAAAACACAACTATCAGTGAAGTAATTAGCGACAAAATATTTAGTAACAAAATGGTGACTAAGGATTTCAAAAGGGAAGTGCTCATATAGGAATTATAGGACATAATGAACAAAAATTCCATGTAACGTATGATTTTTTAGAAATATTCCATTACTTGCTCTATTTATAGATTTTTTATGAGGGATTTCTTATAGATAAAAGTTTTTGTGACTAGGATCATTTGGGTTTCGAGGACCATCCATGGTGATGAGGGAGAGAGGAGAAATGGTAGAGAAGGGAGTTAAGAGGGTGAGAGAAGTAATGTCACAAAATTTCACACATGTTTCAAAATGTGTGTATAATCCTACTAGTGTTCACCACACATGAAAAGGGCTAGGGAGGATGGTAGGTGGTTGTTAGTCTCAAGAAACGTACACATTCGTAAGAATACATTCACACTTTTGTGAGGAGTGCATGCACATTTCTACCAATCATTTACACATGATGTTTGATGCTAAGGGTTATCTATTTGAATGCAAACCTTCAATGATAAATTCCATTCGAACATTTTTTCTAGATAAATCTACTAAATCACAATGTTTGGTTCGAGGATCATTTCAATTACACCTTATTATTTGTTGAACTATCTAGGATTATTTGGATTTTCAAGAGAAATGATGGGAGTGACACAAAGTTACAAAGAGAGTTTGGAAAGCACAAATATGAGTGAATAAATCAACAAAAAATTATGTGGTAACAAAATGGTGACTAAGGATTTTGAATATATGGTGCTCATATGGGAATCATAGGAGATTATGAATGGAAATTTCATTCCAAACAAGGTGACTATGAAGTTTTAGAAATCTATTATTGCTTGTTCTAGCTATGATTTTAATGAGGGAATTCTTATGGATATACGTTCTTGTGTATAGGGTCATTCTTGAGCCATGCCTACTTGGCACCCTAGATGGCATCATGGTTGGAAATTTAGGGTTTTTCAAGGCTTAACACCTAGGAACACATGCATGTTACTATGAATGTGCATGCATTCTTATGGATACATGTTCTTGAGAACCTATTGTCACTTATGAGACTCATTTACATTTCAAAGTCATTATTGGGCATCTCAAGGTAGTATAATTTTAGATTTTATAGTCTATCTCTAGACTCTTTAAACTTATATTATTGTGTCACCAATTTTGAATTGGTATTATGATTTAAAGTTACTTATCTATGTTATTAGTTTAGTTTCTCTAATGAAAATCAATAAAAATAAATAGTTTTATTTTTAAAATAATACAAATCTTTAATCAACTAACATATATTGTATATAACCCGTATAGATCCATCTTAACCATGGATCTGGAAAGAGTCGAGAGGGATCAAATGTTTTGAAGTGAAAACTTTTTTAGAGTGCAAAACATGAAAAAATGTTTGTGGCTCAGGAGATTTGGTCCCCCTTGCCGCCTGATAAAAATGTGGTTAAAATGGATCTGTTTATCTATCTAAATAGATAGATATTATTTTTCATGGTTTAAATTGCATTTATAATGCATAAATAGATTCAAAACCTTTAAAATCTCCTTGGCCACCTGGATTGTGTAGACTAATCAACTTAAACTTACAACTCCATCAATCTTTGCTATATTTCATACAAAAAAAAATAATAATAATAACTTGAAAAGGGATCAAAATGTAGAATAGCGATGACTACAAACAATAAGATTTTATTTTTTCTAAATTAATTTATATAAATAATATATGCAAATTTTTGTTAAACATAAATATATAAATATATATATAATAATATAATAGTATATTGAATCATTTGCTTAACAAGAGCATTGAAATATTTTATCTTTGACCCTTATTGAATTTTTTTTATTTACAATTTTTTTTAGCACTCAAATATTTTGTTATCGACAACATTCATATAATTTTCTTTTACTTTCAATTACTTTTTTGGAAGCATTGAAATAATATTTTCCTAAAAAAAAATCATAACTGTCATTAGATAATGAAACATTGAATTCTAATGATGCATCCTATTGCCTTTTGATAGTCATGGTTGTGAACAAAACTAATGAGAGCAAGCAATAGTTGCCCAAGATCAAGATATACATGATCTGAAAATTGAACGAATAAATAGTGCATAACATAAACAACTTTGTGTGTGTGTGTGTGTGTGTGTGTCATCCATAATCGCGATGAAAATAAATAATAATAATAACCAATCATTCAATTATTGAGGATGTTGAATTCATCCATTGAATGGCTAGTTGTATTAGCCTTGTGAATCACCCCTTATGAGTTCAATGATTTTCCATACTCCAAAACCTTGTGAAGCACCCTCCTTAGAGAGTGTGTTTTTTGTTGTATTGTGTTCCATGTATATGTGGCAACATGAAGCATAGTCAAAAGCATGTTTTATCTAGAGTATCTCTTCAAAAATAGACAACAGTATGAGATTGTAGCATCTCTAAACCTCATTGAACTAGTTTATGACAATCATGGAATCTCCAAAAATCTACAATGATCGGCATCATTTTTTATGAAAAACAAAAGAAGTTATTTTAGTGCAAGCAACTCCACATAATTATTTCATCCTCTTTCCAAACCAATATGATGTTTGAAAGAATTATTTTTCTAGAGGAAAAGAATTGCCCCTCTCCCACATACTTTGTTTGCAAGGGATGCCCCATCAAAGTATTCCCAAGAGATAGAAGTATTGATTTATTCACCAATGACATTCCAAGGAGCATGAACAAAAATTGACGAAGGAAGGAGTGAGCATATCGCTAGAACCTGTGCATCCACTTTATCAAGAGAGGAAAGTTGATCTTGGAAAATAAATTTATTTCTAACAATCCACACTCCCCGTCAAAGGAGTGGGGGAATGTTCCTGAAATGTTTCACATTTATTTGTTCCCACCATTGTTTCTATGCTTCAGCGAAAGACTCACCTTGCCAAGTTGTTCTAAATCCTACCTTATTTATGCAGAATCCCATAATATTCCTAATGTGAAAGGGCATGTCAAAAACTGGTGAACCATTGATTCTTCTCCATTCTTACAAAGAGAACACCATCCACAGGATTTCCTTTTGTCTCTTTTATAGATTGCCCTAGATAGGAATTTTACACCACAGAAACACATGTGCTTTTGCAGGGCTACTCAATTTCCATATTTTTTTGACCACCACTCCAAAGCCTATGGCCTACTAGAAATAATTAATTTAAGGTAGCCCCATTTAGGAGTGTATTCCCCAAAAGGAGAGTGGATCCAACATATGGAATCCTCCCTATCTCGTACCCACACATGCAAAGAATTCAATGTTGATGTGTAATTTTTCCACTATTCCACATAAGCTACCAGAGGATTCAACTAGCGTCATCAACCCAAATAGATGTGTTCATATTGTTTAAGTGCAATTCTTCTGGAAATGTTTAGGAAAGTGACCATTTCACAAGGAAGATGAAAATTTTCCCCACATCCAACCCATGGATTCCATGCTAAACTCTCTTCAATCATTTAGAAAGACAATAAAACAACTTTCAAGATAATTGATGCATTTGATTTTTTTTAGCTGGAGAGTGGACCCATTCTTCAACTTTGCTAGAAAATATATACTTTATGTAAAACTTGTGACCATAAGCTATTTGTGGTAAAAGATGGGGCATTGAAATATTTTATTATTGTCAACATTAGTATGAGAGAGAAATTTATCTTAAAATAAATTAGTTCTGATAGATATTTAAACAACTTATTTAAGTGTTTTGAAGTATTTTTAAAAGGAACAAGAATTATACACCTTGTTGATAGTAAAAAGTGAAAATAAGATATTTTTTTTACATTTAGTTACTTTATCTCTCCAAATCTAAAATAAAATTATGTTAATTCATATGGAATAAAAACATTTTATTTATGACTAAAAATGAAATAATTTTACCGGATCTCCCATACACGAGACATATTTATTCATTTTATCTTTTAATTATAACTAAATACTTTTTATATTTTATTTATTTAAAAAAAAAAAAACACATTATCAAATTAACATTGACTATGCAATCACATATTCTCTAAAATATATCACTCTATACAATAAACAACTTTAACTTTTTTATATATAAACAGTTCATCATCTTGAATCCTGATCATCCTTGTAATTTTTTATAAACAGTTCATATCTTGTTTGATAGCAAATGAAACAGTGGCAATGGCAGGTTATTAGTGGAGCGACAACATACAGAAAACATATAGACTAATGATCAACCGAACGTGGAAGAATTGAATTTAGCAAATTCAATGGCATTCTTCCCTTCTAGTTTCCTGGCAAAATAATTTCGAAGATAATCGCTGCGCTTGAAAGTTCTGTAGTTGCAGGGATTCAACTCATTTATAAGCTCAGCAGCAGGACCAACTTCGGCTTCTTCGCCCGGATTGCAAAATGCCGCAATTGAAATTCGACCTTTCTCCTTGTTGGTCACCGCCCTATGCTCGATACTTTCGTATTTGCCATTACTAATTACCTGTGCAAACAAGAAAGCCATTAGAGTTTGATATACCTCTAAATACTTCTGAAACATTAACATTCAATCAAAAATCAAACGCTGAGAGTCTTATAATATACCTCTATCATGTCCCCAATATTCACAACGAGGCCACCAGGGATGGGTTCAGCTGGAATCCATTCACCATCTTTACGAACATGCAGCCCTATAACGTCATCATCCTGCAGCAAAATGGCGATACCTCCTCCGTCTGAGTGAGCGCTCAACCCTAAAACGAGATCGGGTTGTGGACAGGGCGGGTAGTAATGCATTGCCTCTGAGATCTCTGCAAACTGATTGACAAAGCAGTCTGGAGATTGTAAACCAAGATTCTTCGCCAACATATGCAAAATTTTATTGCCAAGCTTTTGAATCTCCACGGCATACTCCTCTACCGTTTGCCTGTAATAAAATAAAAAAAGCAATGTTACATTTAAGCAATAGTTTAAAGAAAAATAAAAGTCATATTTATATTAAGTAATAATTTAAAGAAGCAATGTTATATTTAAGTATTAGGTTAATAGAAAATAAAAGTTATGTTTGTATTTAGTTAGGTTAAGGGTTGGTATGGATGAGTCATTTTGTTTAGGCTTTCCAAAGTTACAAGTTAAACTTGAGGTAATTTCATGAGCTCAAGTTATTTCACAAACTAAAAATAATAATCTAATGGCTTTATTTATTTATTTATTTATTTTGGCTATAAAGATTTATAGTTTTTTTGGAATTTTAAGTTTGAGAGTTGTGAGTGTTTAGTATTTTTTGAGTCACTAAATCTATTTATACATTCAAAAACACATAATTAAAATTGAGGAAAATTATAGCTAAATTTTGGAGGATAAAAAAGACAAAAACATAATAATAATAGTTAAACAGCTTCCATAATTAACAAGTGTTGCCATTTTAGTCCTTATCACTTAAGTTAGAAATTATGCTTTGTGAAAAATTGCAAAAAGGACTATAAGCTACATCCATTAATGTTGAATTAATAATAGCCAATAAGCAAATGGAATCCTATAGTCTTGTTTGGTACGAATTAATAAATTAAGATGTGAAGTTAATAAATTAATTTCTTACTCATGCACAAGGAATTGCATAAATTTTGGTGGGTCTTAACCACTAGTAAGCCTACACTTTTTACTCCTACATAAAGTGCTAAGGAAAACATAAATAATGGTGGAAAGTAATTCCTAGCAAGTATATTTATTTACATCTCATTCTTATCCATTTTTAATGCAAAGACTACTTAAATTATAGTGCGAAGTAACTAATGGTAAATATGTTATTTGCCTAATTATGAACTATTTTCAAGAAATTTATTTTTGAATAGTTTTCATTCAAAGATTAAGAATACAAAATAGATCAAAATCATGCAGAAATATTGCAACCATATCCATAAATTATGGTATAAAATATGTCTTATCCACATGGGGCTATATTGTACAAAGGTTACAATAAGACCTTCAAGTTATGGTCCAATCAAATGTTTTTTTAATAATTTGAAAAAATAAATATTTATTTTTAGAAGTTAAACATTATAAGTTGTATTGTTCAATGTTAAACTAATGGTGATCAATAGGTAAATTGATTGCTAGAGTATTTCCTTGGCATGGAGTAATAGTAAGTCTACTGTTATCTTTATTTTAACTGTCCATTTGTTGTAGTCTATCAAGTTTTGGAGGTTTTACTGTCTATTTTCCAGTCTAGATTTGTTGAAATCACAAGTTTGAGTTGTCAACTTTCCCCAATCCAACTACCTTAGAGCTTTCAAAATATTGAACCCAAATATATGTAGTCAAAAACCCAATTTAACAACACAAATCAAGCTTTGACAAAAAAAAAATTCAAGCCAAAAACTTTTGATAGTTGATATAATTAAACTAGCATAAATTTATCTTAATTCCAAAACTACCAAATATTTAAAAAATCAAAACTTTTAACTTGCAAATATCTTTTAGAATAAAAAAATATTTAACTTCACTTGAAAATCCCTAAATGAATCTAAATTGGTACTAAAGAAATGCTGATACTAAATAAATAAACATTTTTATTTTGATTATCAACTTCAAATTATTTCTGTCTCACCATAATGAATTCAATTTCTCAAAAATGAGTTCAATTGTTTAGGCCAGTCTATTCAAGACAATTCCAAGTCTAGTGAAGCTCGCGGAAATAAATATAAACCAAAAGCTTGAAACCTACACAAAATCCGCTGCAGTTGTAGGCCAGAATTTCATGTTTCGCTTTTCTGGAGGCATGAGAGTTAGGTACAGAAGATCTGTCCAGTCCAGCTGCTGATCGTCCGAGACTACAAAGGCCTGCCCGTAGCCTTCGCGTTCTTGCACCGCGTACTTCAGCTTTTCCTCCGATGGAAGTTGAAAGAATTCTCTCGCAATTTCCCTGGTTCGCTCTATCAGCGAACCAGGAATCCCATGATTCACCACCTGACAAATAAATAAAATTAGCTCAGTTTAGGTTGTGTTTAATTTGAATGTTGAATGGAAAATTGATCTATTCAACAGTCGAATTGGGTGGTCTTATGGATGATCTATGTATCAGGTAAATGATAAGCAAATTTATTAGATAAATGATAAACAAATAAAATTATTTCAGTTTAGGTTGCGCTCTAATTTTAATTTTAATGTTGGATGGAAGATTGATCTATCAACCAGTAGAATTGAGCTTTGTCGGATAATCTATGCATCAGTTAAATTCTACAAAGTTAAGTAGAGCAACCTCAAATGCCCTCAAAATAAGTAACTCTTATGATCAATCTGTCCACCAAATTTGAACTTAATATCTGATAAAAAAAATAAAAAGCACACAAACCAATTAATCTACACTTCTTCAACTATAAATATATTTTCTTCACCTGGAAAAATCCCCACTCCTCACAAGCTAGGGCAAGTTTCTCCATCTCTTCCCCACTGCAACCATTATTTCCCAGTAGCAACTCCATATCGATTATGGGGATGCCAAATTGAGAGGCAGAATTCGTTACAGCTGGTCTCTCATTCTCCGATCTGATAAATCTTTCGGGCAGTGTCTTGTCGGAGTTACTCATGTCTTGCACGATCGGGACTGAAAACCTTTTGGAAGTTCCATCAGCCAGGTTACATGCCGCTGCTGTGCTCAACATTATTCTCAGAACAACGAAGCCTAAAATTGCTAGATAATTCTATCACAAACGACTTCAAGTAGGTATTCTGTATTACAGAGCAATAGAAATTTATAGGGCTGTAACCACAGAAATTCCACCGCCTACCCTTGAAATTCCTATATAATTTCATCACAAACGACTTTTAGAAGCTAAGGTGAGATCATGAGTTACCCTACCAAGAAAAACGAACAGTAGTAGCTGAGCACATAAAAATTTCCAGATGCCTGAATGTTGCCCGACTGTGAGTTAGAATCACATCTGGGGACTATTTTTTGGACGTTGCCTTGTCCTGTAGTCGGTGAAGTCCAATTTTTCCAGCGAACGTGTATAGACTAACATTGTAGTCTTCGACCATATATTTTTTCAAACGACTTAATCAAAGATTAAACCCCACATTACATTAATTCACTGACCTCCTAATTGAACTGGTTGATAAATAAATGTAACTACGAAATATTTGATAGATACACATCAGGAATGAAGTCAAATAATTGATTTTGCAATCTTGTTTTATCAAAATCTGCATCACTTGGTACACAAAATTCACCATTCCTGATAAATAAATGTAACTATGAAATATTTGATAAATACACATCAGGAATGAAGTCAAATAATTGATTTTGCAATCTTATTTTATCAAAATCTGCATCCCCTTACACAAAATTCACCTCTATACAATAAAGCTAAGTAAGGATAATTTCCTACCCCATCTCGCTAACTTAAATATAATCAAATATGATGTTTGCATGAGGTGTATGCATGAATAGTTACTAAGTTAGAATTCAAATTAATAGGAACAGTATATAATATAAATTTAAGGGGAACAAATTTGGTTTGTTTTAAAATTTTCATTTACAAGTTTTAGAATTTATTAATTTATTTGTAATTTATTTTTTCTTAAAATGTGAGTAGATTTTGGAATATTTTAGAAATTAGATAAATAAAAAGAAAAAGAAAATCAAATAATTACTTTTGCATTTTTGTTTATCAAAATATATACACAAATTTGACCCTTCTGCAATAAAGTTATCAGAGAAAATTTACTTAACCTATATAATCAATATGATGTTTGCATGAGGTGTATTAATTGGGATGAATAAGTGACATAATTACCATGTTTGGGGATGAATAAGTGAATAACTACCAAGTTTGAATTCTAATTAATTGGAATTGTTACTAAATTGAATATAATCATTATGATGTTTGTAGAAAGAAAGAAAGAAAATATTTTAACGTTCATGTCTTCGGCCCTTTTTCTTTGAAGCTTCAAAATAAATGTTCTGAGGTTCTCCACAAACCCTTAGCTAAATAGATTATCCCAAAAGCTCGCTGCTAGAATATCTGCATAATTTTTCATGTTGTCTTTGAATGCCTCACGTTCTAAAATGAAATGTTTTTTGTTTCCACTTCGGCCTTTTTTCTTTGAAGCTTCAAAATAAATGCTCCCAGCTTCTCCACAAACCCCTAGCTAAATAGATTATCTCAAAAGCCCGCTGCCAGAATATCTGCATAATTTTCCTTGTTGTCTTTGAAGACCTCACATTCTAAAATGAAATGTTTTTCTGTTTCCACTTTTCGGGAAGAACAAAAAATGCATACTCTTTCCTCCCATGCTTCTTTTGGCATTTTCCAGTGCCCTGTTTCACAATGGAGTTGATGAGAATTAGTCCTTAAGTGAGCAATAAGAATTTTGGCTTTCCAAGAGATATTGGCCTTTATGTATGCTTCTGGTTGATGACTATGAGTAGGATTAAACACTTCAATATAGTACTTTTTCTTTCTTCCTAGCTCTTAGGTGTATTAATTTAGATGAATAT
>APFE030845958.1:0-24729 GCA_000404065.3 Pinus taeda
ACAATAATTAATTTGAATTACAAGCTCTAATCTATGAAATACAACCTACAATAATTAATATGAATTACAAAATCTAATGAATAAATTAATATAAAATATAAATAATCATTAATTCATAAGTAACATAAAATAAAAAATTATCCATTCCATCATTTAGATAACTCAAATAACAATATATCTGAAGATAATACCAATGAATAAGAAAAATAACCTAGAAAAATAACTTTATTGGAGAATTTCACTCTCTTACGTGAAGAATTTTTGTAGAAGACTCCTGAACAATAATATCCAATAATAACAACAATTATTTAAATCTAATGCTATTATTAAATAGAAATATCACATTTAAAATTGAATTTCTTAATCTCCAAATCCTATGAAACAGAATTAACCAAAATTAACCAAATCTAAGCTTAGATACTACAGAGTTTTTCCAATGCAATGTTTTCATCGCCATCACAATTTTCTAATATACTTCTGACGATAGCCACAGGAAATCCCATATCCACCAACCTTTGCACCTTATCTTCCTTATCAGCATCTGCTCCCTTTGCAAAAGTTTTGGTCCAGTAACGAGCAGTGTTTACAAATGCTTCATGGTCTGTAAGGTATTGTCGCGCTACAACCGCATCCTGGGGATCATTGGGTTCTGGTGCTGAAAGCAAAGCTTGCAAAGAAAGTAGGGTTGTATTCAACGTTATTGCTGCCGTCCACTTATCTTTGAGAATATCCGAGCATATTGCTCCGCTTTCGCTGCTGATATTAGGGTGCCACACTTTCGTGATAAACTGCATTTTTGGAGGTTCGAATGGATAATGCTGTGGCACACGAATGTCAACTTGAAAGACGCCGTCTTCATAAGGAGTACCCACAGGGCCTCCAATGGTCCCGCACAGGTGTGACAGGTCATTGTCCCCGCAGACCTTAATGCTATTGCCTGTTAACTGCGTATTTTTTTCTATCTGACTTATTTCTTTTTGTATCCGTCGAGCACCAAACGCCATTGTCACCTGAAAAACCCTAAAACAGATGACTACAAAGTTCTTAAATACGCGGTTGCGCTATTAGTGGAAATAGACTTGCGCAGCTTCACTTTTTTCAAACAACTCAATTCTCTGTCAGCCTCTACCCGTTTTAATTTCGGTAATTTACTTATAATATTAGCCCAATGAAAATGTGGGACCATGGCCATTGAAAAGTCGTGATCGACTTAATTATTGCTCACACTACTAAAATACGACTGAGTTGCATCTCTCTTTTATGTATTCGTTTCATTATTGTTTCATTTTTATTGAACAGATTTTTCTTAATTTATTAATTTGTATTTGTATTATTTTTTCACCTTTATGTTATTTAATTTAATTTTTTATAAGAACGTTATTTAATTTAATTCATATACAAATTTCTTAATTCTATTATTATTTTTTTTTAACTTTTGCTATTTTTTTATTTAATTGGTAATTATGTTTATTTTAACCTTTATGTTATTCCATTTAATTTATATAGAAAATTTTGATATTAAAAAATTGATGTGTATATAATAGAAAGTAATTAGGAAAGCATAATATCTTATGATTAAAATATTTTATGTTTGTGAATTACAATGAACACAATTCAAGTGACCAAAGCAATTTTTCTAAGCATTGGATCTATTTATGAATTAAAAAATGATATTTTTTCAAGTTTGCACCTTAAAAAGGTTGATCCCTTTTGGGTCTTGCTATATATAAAAGAGAGATCAAATCCCTCCGATCGGTGAAAGGTTGACATGAAGGGTGTCTACTTGATCTACTTGATCCCTTGTTCTTGTGGAACCCCCTATATCGGGAAACAGGGCGCTCCATCGATACAGGATCACCGAACATGCAGCTGACCTAAGACATGGGAGAACCAAGTCTTCAGTGTTAGCAGAGCATGTGGAAAAGACCAAGCATCATGTTTTTATAGAGGAGCCCAATGTTGTTGCCAAAGTTGCTCAGTTTCATCATCGTAAAATTCAGGGAAGCTATTGAAATTGAAAGAAGGCTTAACAATCTCAATAGAGATGATGGTTGGATGATCAGTAGCTGTTGGATCCCTGCCCTGTCGTCTTAGTCTTTCTCTTTCTTTCCCCCCTCCTCCCCTTTGTTATCCTTTTCTAGCTTTCTTTGTTTTCCTTCGAGCCTTCCTTCCTCCTAGGGTTTATCTTTCTTGCTATGTGGTTATTTGGTCTCTTTCTTGTCCGTCTCCTTCTTTTTATTTTGTGAGGTTCTATTTATTTATTTATTATTATTTACGGTATTGTTTATTCATTTATTATTTTATTTTTACCTTTATTTATTTTATTTTTTAACTAATTTTTACCTTTACTAGCTATGTTCTTTATTATAGTGTTTATTTATTCTTTTTTATTTCTACTTTATTTTTATTTATTATTTTTATTTATTTATTTTTATTTTTCAACTAATTTTACCTTTACTAGCTACGTTCTTTAATTTATATTATTTATTGTATTTTTATATTATATTTTTATTTTGAATTTATTTTATTTTTTATTTTAATTAATAATTTAATTTATATAATTTAATTAATTTATTATTTATTTTATTTTCTAGTTCTAATTCTAACTAACTATTATCCTAAAAGTACCCTATATATATTATAATATTTCCAATAACTTATAATTTTAATTATTAAACCTTTTTAACTAACTATTAGCGTAAGCACCTATTAAATTATTTTATTTATATAAATGTTTTTATTTAATTTAAAGGAATGGTCACCTAATATAACTATATTATAAAAATGACTTTTTGACTCTAGTCCCAAAGTCAAAATAAGCCATTGGTCAAGATAGTCGTTGGGGGCTCTGCTCAGGCTATTTAACTTGCAAAGCTCAATCTGTTTCTTCAACTTGTTCTGACGATGAACCACACTGGTTGGTTTGAAACACGTCGACAAAGGTATTTCTACATGTGATTTACGCCGAAGTTCTTCTTATAACTATTATGGATCACACAAGCCTCAATTCAATAAAAGATCCAATCCCTCTAGGTGCAAACCTTCATTTTAAAGTGTAGTACTTGAGGAATGGATTGCACCTATTTGATCATAGAACTAGATGGATGTATGCTTATTATAAGTTGATTGTAAGAAAGCTAAAACCAATCTCTCCACACATCTAAGAACTCCAATGGAAACGTTTTCTATCCATATTAAGATACCAACACCTACAAAGCCTAAAGGTTAACCAATAAAAACCCCAAAATTTCTCAAAATACAAATGGTTTTTTGAAAACATGATTTCCTCTTGGGTTGGCAGAATTCCATTCACAGTTAATTATAGTTGATGTAGATTACACATGCAGAATTGCATTCATAGTCAATTATAGTTGATGTAGATTACACATGTAGAATTGCATTCACAGTGAATTATAGTTGATGTAGGGAAGCAATACCATACCAGGTGCACTCATATTGGGGGATTTATATTGAGGAAAAAATAACATAATATATTGGGGGATATATAAGGGATAAAGAGCCTTTAAATTAGAAGGCATAAAAAATGAAGATCAAATTTAATGAAAAATATAAAGGGGTGTAAAAAATGTTAATGAAAAAATGGATACCTACAATATCTAATGTAAGTAGTTTTTTTTTTTTAAAATTAGGAAGGTGTATTGGGTTTGTATTGGTTGGGTTAAATAATGTGATTTTTAAATATATTTTCCAATACATAGTCAAATTAAGAGTATTGTTTAATATGCCATGAACGCACATGATATGTTAGAGAATCATTGAGTGAAGCCCTGTGAGATTACATTGCCTTTCATGTAGTGGGAATATTGAGAAAAATTGACTGGAAGGTGCGAAATTAATAGGTGCTGGAGCAGCTACAATTGCTTAGCGGGAGCTGCTGCCGGTATGGAAACGCTCTTAGTTCCTTGATCCATTCCGTGGCGCAGAAATCATCATTGGCTAAACAATTATTGGTCATGCCATTTCGGGGTTCGCTTTAACCGAAGCTATTGCATTGTCTGACTCAATGATGGCGTTTCTGATCTCATTCGTATTCCGAGGGAGTTGCGGAAATATGGAGTGACGTAGACGGAAACTTCTGCTTCATCTGTCTCTTAAGGCCCCCGGAGGAATAGGCGGGCCTATCCATCTATACCTCCTGGGGGGGGAAGGGAGTGGCGGCGGGCCCTTCCCACTTTGAGATAGTATCTAGACCATTTTGTATCCAGCATTGGTATCCAAAAGGATATGGCCCTCACTCGATTGAGGATGTGAGCTCGCATCTCTCGCATATCTCTCGGGATGGGGGAGAGGAGGGGAATGGAGGCGGCCCCTTCTCTGCTACCCCCCCTTCTATTTACCCACTGTACTATGGTGCTTGTGCACATGCAGGGAAAATAACAAAAGAGCACTATCACAACATCATAGCCAAGCCACCTTGGTTTCAATCATTGAGAAATTGACATCCATACAAATTTTGGGTCTTAAGTTGAAAGGCATAAATGCCATCGTCAACCCAAGGAGATCTTTATCATAGGGATTGTGGCCCTTTTTCATGGTCAGATTTCTTTTATGGTGATGAATATTTATCTACCTCAGTGACCTCTTTACTTCTCGATCTAACCTTTGACTTTTCTCTTAGACACAATTATCTCATTGTTGCATTGCTTCCATTGTGTCCATTTCCTAAGTGTTCATTGCCTCAACTCACGAAAGTTCGAAGGGGCGACACTATCTAGATTCTTTGGGTCCTTCATCAAAACTCGAAGAGGAAAAGAAATGTAACAAAATTACATTTTGCATAAATATAGGTGCTCAAATAGAACTGAAAATTCCAATCTATTGATATTTGTTTATTTATTTTAATAGTTGTAGTTATGTTTTGTTGTGTACTCTAGTGTTCAAAGTGGTATTAGAGTCCATTCTAGGCCTATTCCATCATGGGATGGATTAGAGCTGATTAGATCAATGGTATTTGAGTGTTTAGTGTGTGGGTGGGCCTGTGAATCACGTAGAGAGTCAAGTGACCAATGTTAATTTGCTTGTGCATGGGAGAAGTCTTGTACCATGGAATGTTGAATATGCTTGAAGTTGGAGAATAGAGTCCTGTAGCATGAAGTATAACTTTGGAACATGTAGTTGTAATGCAGTCGTGAGTAAATTCCAGAGTCATCCAGCATAGAGTCCCAGCTAAGGAAGGTGTGGTCTGTGTATGTGAGTCAACATGTGATATTATGGCCAATATTGTATGTTTGGATCATGTATCACAATGAAAGCCCTCTTTTCCGATTTTCACACCAAATTTATGTGTGGCGATCATCATCTGATATGGAGTGAAGACACAAGACTTTGTTGAATTTGGTACCATACCCATTATGTTTGGCCATATGTTGGAGGTAATGTGCACAACATTTTCCACCTCATTGTTTTCAGTTGTGTTGTACTTTTTTTTTTCCAATATAGAGCAATACCCGCTATCAATGATAGACCACTAATTGGAAATTTGTTGGGTGTAATTTCAAGGGAAAGTTGTTCTCTCAGTTTCTTATTGTCAAGATTCTGAGTATTATGTCCCATTAAATCAAGAATAGATAGGTAGGGTTTTAAGAGCATTTGACTATCAATGAGAGATTATGCAGAATTTGCTACAATAATACTTAGATAAATATGCTTGTTTTAGTACTAACCCATCTAGGGTTATTTCCAAGGTTTGTGAAGAGGGTGAAGGTTATGATAGTGTGCTTTCAAGGATGATTTCTACTGGTATCCATTTATTTTTGAGGGGGCTAAACTTTTGTAGTAGCTGGTATTCGTCTCACTTTCACAAGCGAGTTAAAGACCTGATTAATCATTTCAACATCAAGAACCAGAAGCATCAGCTAACTATCCCTC
The DNA here is from genome assembly GCA_000404065.3 of Pinus taeda. NCBI lineage: Eukaryota > Viridiplantae > Streptophyta > Pinopsida > Pinales > Pinaceae > Pinus > Pinus taeda. The sequence continues at coordinate 5,890 of APFE030845958.1, forward strand.
CATATATGAGTGACACCCTTCAAAAGGGCATAGATGAATGGAGTGAGAAAGAAATTAGAGGTTTATTTAAATGTTGTTGTACGTAATTTTGTGATTCAATAAAAAGTTGGAAAATTGTTCATTGAGATGCTCCCTGAACAATCATTGCATGCATCAATGGAAGGCATTGGCTAAATATTGGGAGCCATTACGGATTTTAGAAAGGATGTTCTATATTCAAATTCTCAGGAACCAACTTATAATATTGTTACTAGCAGGTTTGAAGAAGGTGTGAAAGGATAATGGGGTTACTTTGAAAGTGAGGATTTTGAAGCACAATGCATTGTGATGAAGTGTAAATGGGATTACATGTTTAGGCACACAATTATTACATAGGAATACAATTAACCTCTGCATCTGTTGTAACTAAGATGATAATGTTATATTGAGTCATTTGTGTTGTAAGGGGTGCATGAGCGATTGTACCCAACACCCCAAATTTGTTTTCCCAAGTTGTGTTGTAAGCCCTGTTGAGTCACAAAAGTAGTGTTTATCCTTGTTAGGTAGAGGAATGATGTGACGTCAAGTTGTGGAATTAACCACTAGGTAGGTATGAGTGTCGTAGGTGTACTGGTATGTAAGCCTGATTCATAATTCTTGAGTTTGGTGTTGACACCTCATCTTTAGGGATTGGGAAATGTTTTTTAAATATTGTAAATATGAAAGCAATAAGATGAAGAGACATTGGAATATGAGTTATAAGAGTTTCTTGTTGATTTTGAATGGCATACGAGAATGTGGTTTGCATCTTAAAATCTTTGATAGAAACACACTCAAATGGCACAACAATATTACTTTGCATAATAGAATCTACGCAAATCAATAAATCAACTAGTACACATGATTTTTTTATATTTTTTTAACCCTTCTTCATTATATTACAAAATATAATAAAATAGTCTTAGTACTCCTGTACTAGGGATCTTGCCCATTACATACAACCCTGATACAAGGATACAACTAGAGCTTAGTGTCATTCACTTTCACTACCAATCTATCCTGACCAAGACAACAATTTACCTATTTGCTAATGGTGGCCACACACAACCCTTTCATTCCATGTGCCCTGGACACACTTTGTGGTCCCTCTTGCCTTCCCATTTGTTGATCACTACAACTACATCTTAAATACCTAACCTGCCACTATTAGTGACCACAACTCATTTTGTGTCAATAAACATTGGCTCATCAAACTACCCATTATAATTCCTTCTGCTCCATTAGGGTGACTTCTCATTGGGTCTTCTGGATCTTCCCTCATTCACTGAAATTTTCCATATGCAACTCTTGAATTGGGCTCTGCAGTCTACCTCATAAAAATGTCTCGCTCCTTTCATGACATTATACTTGAGGTATTCATCTTGCACTACATCCTGCACTACAAAAATCCATTGTTTACAATTCCATTTGTGAATAATGGTCCCATCTTCCAAACCTACCTATTTTTAATTCTTGTCACTTTAGAAGTTTGATCCTATGGCTAGGAACTACCCAAACTATGTGACAGATAACTTCTTCAATCATTTTCCTTAGGTCTTGAAGATTTACCTAAACACAATTAATATCTTGAATGATCTAGGGTTGTGCATATTGTTGCTCATTACTCCTATGAAAAAACGTACTTTCACTTCACTATACATCCCTTATATTATTTTCCACATGTACATTTTTTGATGTAGAATGCCACCCAATTGAAGATGATTTTAACCCTCAATTAGGGTCTTTGCCTCCTTATATTGTATGCATATCTAATAGTCATAAGGGCACAATATACATGTTTCCCTCATCTAGGGCTTATAAACTGTAGCAACCCTCGTGAAAATTCCTCGTAAAAATATATAAATGCCACGGATGATGGGACATGTATTCTAAGCTAAACGGTGGGTAAGACATCCTAGTGGGTGTTAATTTGGTTGTTTATGGCTAAGGAAATTGGAAAGGCAATTGAAAAGGCATTAAAGAGGCAAAAAAGTATTTTGGCACATTTACTTATGAAAATAATGGAAATTAGGAGAAAAGGAAGGTGAAAGGTCACACATTGCATGTGAGGAGGAAAATGAAGGAAAATAATGGAAAATCAAGAAAATAGAGGCCTCATCCATAAAAAGGATTCTAAGGATCTGTTGGTAACCTCTTGTGAGTTCACTATTGGAGCTCTCTCTCATTATTCTCTCTCTCATACTCTTCGATACTTAGAGTTTTCTTGGAGCACTTTTGGAGAGTGTGGCATACTTGGATTCTTGGAGAAAGAAGGTAAATGAAGAGTACGAGAGCATAAGAAGGCATTGACATCATCAACTATATCATATTTCTTGCAGGTACCAAGTTACATATATGATATCTTCACTAGTTTGGACATGCATGGCATATGCATGCAGATTCTTGGTCATGATCTGTCATTCGCATCGAGGATTGCCTAGATTGACAGTAGATTGCCTAGCCTTGCCATTTCCTGGATATCCATGGTGATTGTGGGTTTATCTTCATTATTATTTTTTGTTGGTTCTCATGTTTCCTTAGCTTCGGTTGAGTTATTAGTTCTTGGAGCCTTGGTTGGAAAAACGCTATGGAGATCTGTAACAACTTGGGTAGAGTTACTAGTCCTAGAGCTTTGGTTGGAAAAACAATCTCGAGCCCTTGGTGGGTTGAGTTACTAGTCTTGGAGCCTTGGTTGGACAAACACTTTGGAGCGCAGCGACAATTGTGGGTTGAGTTACTAGTCCTGGAGTCTTGGTTGGAACAAACACTCTAGAGCCCTGGATGGCTAGGTAGGAGACCGATATCGTGATGGGTTTGGTAATGTCTGACCATGAGGTGGAATCAATGTTTGATGGGTTGAGGTGGATGACCTTTGGAAACCCTTCATGAGTTTTGATTGATGTTTTATGTGAGATCCCACATTCATGGTTGGAATATGGCACGAGGGTGAATAGTTGAAGAGATATTTGGCTCAACCATTCTACGGTCGGGTGGAACATGGTAGTCCCATCTCTAGATGGTTCATTGCATTCATTAATGAGAAATCCATTCCCTTGATTTTCATGTGTAAAGTAAGTAATGAATTTATGGATTTGGTGGCTAATATGTTTATTGTATTTGTATTCCTATTATGTTGGCTCTTTGAAAATTTTATGACAACAACTATGTATGGCTCTCAACATGTTTTCATTTGTATGTGAATGGATAACATGACTCTGAACTAATAGATGTTAATGCAACAAATGGCATGAGGGAACAAGTTCATAGCAATTCTAAAATAATTATTGTTTACACATGTAGATTACACGTTGATGATATGTTTGACAAAATTTATGTCATGGCTAGTAGGGAGTGAATCAAGGGATTGAACACGTATTTGCTTTAGTAAGTTCCTTTCCGTTTTACTTTACTAATTTGAAAAGATGGTTTAGTTTTGGGAAATGTCCTGGTCTCTAGGCCTAAAAACATGGCTCAAATCTTAGAGTCGCTAGCACAACATTGACAATTTTGGTCCACTATTTCTAGAAGGCAGGTCTATGAGAGTGACTTAGGTTGTTGGTCACTCTCTTTCCCATAGAATGACATTGACTATGGCCCAAGAGACCTAAAATAATAGTGGGACCCAGGGACCTGTTGTCTGAGTGGCTGACTTGTCTTCTGAAGGTTTTGTTAATAACGTTAGATGTATGTGTGTTTTGTTTTAGTCGGTTCCACTTCCTTAATCTAAATTAGGAGTTATAATCATATCATAGTGGCATCTCTTCACATGTTTACCCTATTTGGACGATTGGTCGAGTAGATGTGGGACGAAGGCATTACAAAGTAGTATCAGAGCATGGTTCAACTCTCAGACTTGATGGGTTGAATGTGTTAGTCATGCATGCATGTCAGTTGCATGTGTGTATCTTAAGCTTGCATTTCATGTGCTTTATGCATTTTCTTGATGGTTGATTAGGGTTGTAGTTTGGTTATCATGGAGAATTTGATATTAATTTTGAAATATTTATTTGTCATGAGCACGTGACTCGTTGCATATGGTGATATGTCACTTATATGATTGATTTTATGTCGCCTACTTACATCCTTGTATGTTAGGCTACATTTTTGTAGGTTTGATTACATGTACCAATCGTGTATGTTGATTACAAGAATTGATTGCTTATGCTCAACTACATGCGATCATGCGTATGTATAGTTGATTAGGCATTTCTTATGCATGTTGATGGCTACATGTGGCAATGTGTATAGTGGATTAATGGTTGATGTCATCCAGTACGTCATGGTTTGTGAAGTTGATATGGTCATGAGTTGATGACTGGACTCTAGCTAGAATGATGTGTGTATGGTTTGGTACTCATTTGCTATATGTATATATACAGTTGTTATGCATGTATCGTCTTGGTTGTAGTTTGAATAGTAGGTCAAACATGCCTTGTGAAGTCATGGTATGAAATTTAGGTCATCATGGTGCTATTGGCTTGTTATGATGCTAATGTGTTGAATGAGGTAAATCAGGAGATGCAGATCATCAATGTGAGGTTACAACATTAGACTTTGGGATAAGAACAAATTGTAATACAGGTATTCAATGCTTGGCATGTAGGTATGTAAGTTAAGGATTGGTATATACATTAGGGTTATATGAATTAGGTTTATGTACATACCTTTTGATGTTATGGTTACATATGTGATAGATTCTATTTAATTAGTGTAGTCATATGCACATAAGTTGGATAGTCAAGAATTATGGTAATTGTGGTTATAAGCATTGCTATTGTTGTTTAGGTTAGACAATTTGATGATTATGTTGTTTGATATGTTGTTGATGAAGTATCTTATAGGTTAACTTGTTGTTATGTTTTATTAACTTGATGATTAGGGTTATTTCATTGAGATCTTAATTTTGTAATTTGGATTAGTCATATCTGTGATGGTTATGTTCACTGCATTGAAGATATTGATGTTATATGTATTGCATTGACCTAGTTTGATCTATGCAGATCTTTATGGTTGTGATATTCAGGTATGAGTCGACATATCTGTGATATGGTGTCGTACTAATCTACACTGATCGTACATATGTGATTGTTATGCATCAACAAAAAATGCGTATAAGCTTATGAGTTGAACATGTTAGTTAGTTACTATTATGGATATCATGATTTTATTTGAGTTGATATATTGTGAAGTTGTATCATGCTAACCTAGATTTATTGTGTAAACAAGATAGCCTCCCCTGATATACATTAAGGTATGAGTTTTCTTATGTTGTATATTTGGCCCTTGGTTTTTTTATTATGATGTCTATTTGGTGTTTGAGTGTTTGGTGCCTAGTGTTGAAAGTTTGATGAATTTCATAATATGAGTATGCATTCTAATGATCTTGCATTGACATGGTTTTACTAACACGTATCTGTTGAGACCGTTGATATGTACTTGAGTGTAGTAGGTGATAGTTGTAGTTGATGATCATGAGTGGAGTATGGATTATGACATGTTTGTTAGTCTTGGTAAAGGTTGATTTCAATTGATAGATATAATTTTCTTGATGTTTGGAACATGTGGTTGACATGTGTGAGAAGTTGCAAGAAGCATGATGGTATTATCCTGACAAGGTAATAGTTGATGTCTTGATATCACTAATAGTCAGGTGATGTGACAATGCATAGTAAGCTTCGAATTGTAGCAAAGTAAAAAGGTAAAAGGAAGGAATTGGACAAGAATTCTTTTGGCTATGTTTGGAAACCCTAATTCAAAACAAATGAGTGCTTTGCCTACAGTAAGTCTTATTAACCTTAATCTTGTTTGACATTATGTGGATACATGCTATATTCATGAAAATGTACTTGAAATGTATATTAGCTAGTCTTTAGTTACAGGTGGATCTGTCAAGATGATTGGAGTCCCTTGAAAGATAGCTTGGATATGTGCAGTTTCAAGAAATGTGTTTGGCACAACAAGATAAGGTAATTGGCGTATTTTTGTGTTTATTTATGGACTAAGAGTTATGTGTTTATGGAAATGTGATGCAGAGGACTTCATGACAGAGAGAGGTTTCCATGAGATCTTGAAGAAGGTTCAGGTCGCGATTTCATTGGGAACCGTGGGGATTGATTCATGGTGTCTATTATTAGTCTTGTGCTTTGGTATTTTGCAATTGTTGCACTTGATTTGCAATTATGATTGTGTCTGGTACATAGCTATTCCACTTTGTTGTGGTGTCCTCTTGCTTTTTGTTTTCATGGTTTGCTTCTTGAGTCTTTCGAATTGGTTGGGAAAGAGGAAATTTAATGGGGCTCAGGGAGAGATGTGTGGTACCCAATAAATGATGTAATACTTGGATGAAGCTCTGTGCATCAGTAAGTGCATCAAAATGTAAGACTATGAAATTTGATTGGAATGGCTGAGTTCATTGTGGTAAATGGGTGGTGACAATACACACATGAGAAAGGTAATCGGAAAAGGTAAAGTAAATGGATTTGAGGTGTCAGATACCTTGGCTATGTTGGGAACTATTGTTCTCAATGTTGTGCATGTTGTGCACAAATAAGGAAGTTCTCTTAACCTTGACCTTATGATATCTAGTCATTTTTTTGTCATCATGATTATGCTGATGTCTATATGTGTATACATGTATGTATGCATACCATTGCCTGACAGGATGATGATTGTTTTATGCTAATGATTATATATGTATGTATCTATGTATCTATGTCATTGCTAGACAAGGTTGTTGAGGATTGTTCTCATGGAGGAATGATTACTTATGAAGGCAAATGACATGAACAGGTTCCTAGTCCTACGAGGAATCAATTGGGAAGAGTACATTAAAAATATATGAGGTCAGTATCATGTGTTTTTGTGTTGATATTATGTGATTATACTATGTCTATGCTTATGTTATGATAGGTAACAGTAAGGAGTACATCAGTGAATGAAAGCAGTGTGGTTTGCGGTATGTTGGGAAAAGCATGGATAATACACTAGAAGCAAGGTTGCTTGGTAGAGGTAGTGTGGTTTGAGATGTGTGGTATTATTTTCATGCATATGCAATACATGTTGTACATTGTGCATTTGTGATGATTGTGCACATGTAGTATTGTGAATATGTAGTGTGTGTACATGTTGTTTATGCAATGCTATGTACAGGGTGTTAGTATAGATAATGTTGTATGAATATTGCATATTCAATGTTGGGTATAGATGGTGCTATGTACATGTTGGATATATAATGTTGTGTATATATTGTACTATGTGCATGATGGATATGCAGTTTTGTATGCATATGGCGCTCTGCGTGTGTGGGATATGTAGTGTTGTGTACATATGATGTCATGTACATGTTGGATATGTAGTGCTATGTACATGTGGTCTTGCATGCGTGTTGTACAAGTGGTGCTATGCACATATGATGTGGTGTGCATGATTATACGAGTGGTGTTGTGTGCATGTGGTTGTACATTTTGTACAAGTGGCATTGTATGCAGGTGGTGTTGTGTACATGTCTTGCATGTGGTGCTGTGTATATGTGATGTCACATAGATGTTATGCAAGTGGTATTGTGTACATGTGGTATCGTGTACACGTTGTATAGGTGGTGACGTTACATGTGACATTGTGCACACATTTTGTAAGTGCTTCTTGGTACATGTGGCACTGGCGTATGTGTGAGATTGAGTGCATCTCCTACATGCTCTGTTGTGGGCATGTAGTACTATGTATATGCATTGCGTAGTCACAGTATCATGGTATATGCTTTCATTCTATTGTACTCTGTACATGTATTTGTGTTATGTTATACATTAGGTGTACGTGCATGTATTGCATTGTACACTGGATGTAGGCATATATATTGTGTTGTGTTGTATACCAGTTGTATTTGTATGCATTTTGTCGTTTCCTATGTTGTGTGTGGATGAATTTCTTATGATGTACATTGTGCACATATATGTATGTACACTAGGTGTATGTGTATGTGTTGTATGTTAGGTATAGGTGCATGCAATCCATGGTGTTGTATGGCATGTGTGGTTGTATGTGTGTGATGCACATTATGCCTATGTGCACCTAGTGGAGGAGAAGGCACTAGGTGTTTTTGGGGTGTGGCAACCGATCTGATATGTGTACAAAAGAAAAAAGGTAAAAGTAAGGTTCGATGAAGGATAAGTATCAATATTCTATTTCAGTTTTACTATGCATATGATTTATGATTCTAGCCTATGATGATTACATGTGATTTGTGATTTTTGTTTATGTTGGTTACATGTGATTTATGATTTTGATATATGATGGTTATGTTTTGAGCTAACCTGATGTGATTTTTTTATAAATGATGCTATTTTGACTTTTCGTGACAAGAAGTAGACATGATTGCAAGCATACCTTAGCATACCTTATTGATGAGTTACTAATGAGGTAAGATTTGAAGTTACTTCAATTTATTTTGAATCTAATGGAAGTTATGTGTTTGGTACAGGAAGCATGAAAATACCTAGTCGGGTGGTTAAAATCAACTACAAGAATTAGCAGCAATAATGAAAGAAATTAGAACATGCAGTAGTATGCCGGTAGAGCACTTCATGAATAGGACCATTGCGAGACACCGGTACCCAGTTTTTTCCATTGATTTCCATGAGCATGATATGACAGATATGATAGTTTTGAGGTAGGTTTATCCCTTGGTTTTTGTATCTTCCTATGTGAGGAATCCTTGCCAAAATATGGACTTCCTAGGATTGGGGTGTCAGTGAAACTTGGGAGGTGAGTGACTGCATAGGAGGGTTGACCGGATTACCTGAGGGACGATGTAGCAGAGAAGGAAGGTTAGGAATAGATTTGTTTTGGTCATGAGCATTTTGATATGGAATCAAATGCACATTAGGAATGAGCCTTGGAAAAATGATCTGGTAACGGTTCCCTAAGATGACAAGTGGCACAGCATTATAACGCTGGACATTGGATGCAACTTTGACTGCGGCAGTAGATTCTTGACTTCCAGGGAAAGAGGTGAATATTGGTACTACTTTGAGGGTGGAGGTGTGAGCCTCTAGATTCCCTTTTTTATTGTTATGAGCAATGTATTATCTTCTTTACTGGTTTAGATTATTTGTGTATGTGTATATGTGGAATGTGAATACCATAATGAGTTGTGTTATAAAGCTCCAGTAAATGATATGTTTGTCATGTTTTAGTAGACGGTCATTGTAAATACTCTAACGAGCTATGCTATAAATCTCCATGGGTAGTATGTTTTGTTTTTAGCATCTTATTGGTTATAGGTGTCATTGAACACCAAGGTTGGTGTTCCCCCAAGGGGAAGGGTTCTGTAACAGCCCTGGTGAAAATTCCATGTAAAAAAATATAAATACCACGGATGATGGGACATTTATTCCAAGATGCATGATGGGAAGGATGTCTTAGCCGGTGTTCATTTGGTTGTTTATGGCTAAGGAAATTGGCTAAGGAAATTGGCGAAGGAAATTGTAAAGGCATTAAAGAGGAAAAAATGTATTTTGGCATGTTTGTATATGAAAATAATGGAAATTAGGAGAAAAGGAAGGTGAAAGGTTAGAGTTTTCATAGGAGGAGGAAAAAAATGGAAATTGAAGAAAATATAGGCCTCAACCATAAAAAGGATTTTGAGGATCAGTTGGTAACCTTTTGTTAGTTCAGTGTTGGAGCTCTCTCTCATTATTCTCTCTCTCATACTCTTGGATTCTTAGATTTTTCTTGGAGCACTCTTGGAGGGTGTGGCATACTTGGATTCTTAGAGAAAGAAGGCAAAGGAAGAGCGGGAAAGTGCAAAAAGTCATCGATACCAACATTTACATCATATTTTCTTGCATGTACCGAGTTTCACGTATAATCTCTTTACTAGTTTGGACATGCATGGCATATCTATGTGGATTCTTGGTCGTGATTTTTCATTGGCATGAACGATTTCCTACTTTACTGTGGATTGCCTAGCCTTGCCATTTCCTAGATAGACATGGTGATTGTGGGTTTATTTTCATTGTTTTGTTTTAGTCGGTTCTCATGTTTCCTTATCTTGGGTTGAGTTATTAGTTCCTAGAGCCTTGGTTGGACAAATTCTCTAGAGCCCTATAACAACTTGGGTTGAGTTACTAGTCCTCGAGCCTTGGTTGAAAAAATGCTATGGAGCCCTTGGTGGGTTGAGTTACTAGTCGTGGAACCTTGGTTGGACAAACTCTCTAGAGCTTGGTAACAGCCATGGGTTGAGTGACTAGTCCTGGATCCTTTGTTGGAGAAATGCTCTAAGGCTCTGGATGGGTAGGATGGAGACCAAAATGGTGATCGTTTTTTGGTGATGTCTGACCATGTGGTGGAATCATTATTTGATGGGTTGAGGTGGATGGCCTCTAGAAACACTGGATGAGTTTTGATTGCTGTCTTCTATGAGATCCCACATTCATGTTTGGAATATGGCATGGGGGTGTCAAATGGCTGAAAAGATATTTGGTTCATCCATTCTACAGTCGGGTGGAATGTGGTAGTCCCATCTCCAGTTGGTTCATTGCATTCATTAATGAGAAATCCATTCCCTTGATTTTCATGTGTAAAGTTATTAATGTATTTATGGATTTCATGGATGATATGTTTATTGTATTTATGTTCCTATTATGCCAGTTATATGCACATTTTATGGTGACACATATGTATGGCTCTCAACATTTTTTACTTGTATGTGTATGGACAATGTGCCTATGACATAATATACGTTAATGCAAAAAATGGCATGAGGGAACAATGGTTCATAATGATTCTCAGACAAGTATGAGATCCCTACACTTAATTAAGTTATTTAAACTTGTATAGTACATGTCGATGATAAGTTTGACGAAATGCATGTCATGGCTAATAGGGATCCAGCGAAGGTCTTGAAATAGTATTTTCTTTAGTAATTTCATTTCCATGTTACATTACTTATTTGAAGAGATGGATTAGTTCTGGGTAGTGTCCTGGGCCCTAGGCTTGAAAACATGGCTCAAATCCTGAAGTCGCTTGCACAACACTGATAATTTTGGTCCACAATCGCTAACAGGTAGGCGTGCGAGAGTGACTTCAAGTTGTTGGTCACTCCCTTGCTCATAACATGAGAGTGACTATTGCCCAAGAAACCTAAAACATCAGTGGGACCTGGGGACATGATATCTAAGCGGTTGACTTGTCTTCTGAGGGTTTTATTGTTGATGTTTAATGTTTGTATGGTGTGTTTACATTGGCTCCACTTCCTTAATGTGACTTAGGAGGTCGAATCATATTATAGTGGCCTCCCATCGCATGTTTACCCCAGCTAGCTGGTTGCTTCAGTAGATGTGGGAGCAGGGTGTTACATAAACCATGTCTTAAATCCTTTTAGGACTAACCCTAGCTCAGAGATTCTTCTCCATGGAACTAGCCCTTTCCTATTATCCTTACCACAATCCCAAACCCTAAGACTATCATGCCAACAATTATGGACTATCTATGACCTCCCTCAAGGATTGTTCCACAAAAAACTAGGACATGTAAGCCTCTGCACTTGTTGAGTAGTACTCACTCGTAAAGAGAACTAGCATGAATGGTCCAGAAAGACAAATCATACCCTTATTTCCAGTGAATTGTGGAAAGGAGTATGTGAAGCAGAAGTTGGGATTCCACCTTAAAATCCCACATATGAAAAAGAGCTCACCATATTGGAGAAAAAAAATAAAAATTCCTATGCGTTGATTGTTGCATTAGTAAATAATCGGGTGATTCACCACATTGTACCATTTATAAATGAATTTAATGATTTAATGAAGTTGAAATACATATATGAATCACACTCATAGCTTGATGTAGTCCAACTAATGATCACACTCTTCAATCTTGAATTGAAAGATGATGATCCCCTTACCCTATCCTTTAAAGTTAGAGATATTATGCATGATGTAGAAGCCACTGGTGCTGAAATGGATGTTGATATCATAGCTTTTTTCAAGGCACTATATCGCACATATTCACATTACCTTGAATCATTACAAGCTAGTGGAAAACTTAAATAGATTACCTTTGATTCTCTCACAGAGAAGTTTGTATAAAAAGATGAAGATTTTGGAAAGAGGAGACAATTTCTCAGTTTTTTGAAGAATTTGTGTGCCTTGAACAAAAAGAGAAGAATCAAGAAGAATATTCTTATAGAGGAAGAAGTGCCATAAGATTTTGTGGAAAGAAGAATAATTGAGGCAGCAGGGGAAATGTTACCAAATAGGAAGACATGATCTTCATTCTATACACTACAAAATAAATGTATATGATTCTTCCACATGTAAGCTCTCTTGGTATAGAATATAACAAGAAAGGAATGAAGAGAATGGTAAATGACGAGTTCCAAGGAAAGGTAAAGCACCTAAATCCCATTGAAAAAATTTAACTACATTCGATCTTAATAACAACATGTGTTATTGTGATTTTAAGTAATTGATCCAATCAATAAATTAAAATTATTATTGTAATGCTTGTCTCATGGGTTTCATGAGAAAGTAATTTTATTTTTACTTTGACTCCCATTGTGAGTCCTTAGGATTCATCATAAAGTAAAATCCAGACAATGTCATGTATAAAGGACCCTTCTTGGGTATGTTACATTTTGTATGAGTCATTAAATCAAAATGTAAGACCTCCAAAACCAAGCATAAAACAACTCCTTCAAGTCGGCTACAAAAGAGAGTAAATAACCTACTCTAATAGACATGACCATTCAACTCTCTCATGTCGGCTAATTTACAAAGGAAAGCCATTATAAATAGGCAGCTCGCCCTAAGTTCAGAGGACATAATTTCATATATTTTCTGTAAAGGAAAAATCTACAATAGGAAGTGTGACGAAGGAGTCCCATGACTAGCGAAGAGTAGGAAAGAAAATGCGAAGTTTGTGGTAATATTTTTGGGTCTATTTTGGGATAATCGCTTCACAAGTGTGAGGAAAGGGTGTTTCCCACTGCAGAAGAAGCCAAGCTTCTTCTATGATACTTGAAGGTCATATCTAGGAGAAAATTGAGGTGTAACACAATCCAAGTTGTCCAAGAGGAATCTTCCACCTCAAGTGAAGAAAATCAAGGTAGAAAGGATGGTCATCTACATGTGCTAGGGTTTCTGATTTATGGTTGAGAAGTTGCAAGCCTAAAGTTGAGTAAAAGAAGCTAACATCTAAAAGGAAGTTGAAGCAGAAGGAAGGAGAAGGAAGTTGAATATCATTGAATCAAGAGGGAAAGATAAGAATCTTGGTGTCTTGCTCTTGAAGAAGTCAAATAGGTCTCGGTCTTGGTATTCGTGAATTGGAATCTCTATAAGAAGAAGATTTTGTTCAAGCTTTCCTCTCAAAGAGTTAGAGGTTTTGGCCCTAGCTGATAGTCTATATTTGGTGTCTCTTGTTTCTTTATGGTTTATGAGTTGGTGGTTGTTTGATGAAGAAGAACACTAATAACCTAAGTAAAATAAGACCATAATCTAAGGGCCTAAAAATCGTTCACAAGCAATTACTAATAGAAGAGAAATCAATTTATCTCTATGCCCTAAATTTCTGAGCATGGTATCAAAGCTAAGGTGACTAAGTCAGGGATGTTAAAGGAAGCATAATGATGCTAGATCAAAGAGGTCTACGATGAAATATTGGAATCATAATCAATCAAATAAGGCCAAGATCTACACAAGTTGAATTTTTCTGAATACTATTCATCCAAAGGAAGCTAGATTAAAAGGCAATGCCATCTCATTCTCCATGGGATCAAGGATCATTCTTGAAGAAAACTACCTTCATAAAGTAGAAGTTTTCTATAATATATATCATAATAAACATCAAGGAAGCACCAAGAAGAAGGAGTGTCATATCAATTACGTATATTTATGTCCATTAATTTGTTAACATGTATTTTTGCAAGGAAAATGACAAATTGGTTCTGGCTTCAAACTATCTTGCATGGAAGAAAATGACAGATCTGAATATAATAAAAATGAGGTTATGGAACATGTCAAAGGTTCTATCGCTAAAACAAAAAATGAATATTCTCAATTTCTTGCCAAATGTATGAAAGGGGAAGTTAGGTATCAAAATATTCTCATAGAATCCATCAAGGGTCCCCTCATTCCATATGTATCCAAACTCGAAACTTCAAAAGAAATCTATGACAAAATAGCATAGTTTTTTTCTGTAAGAACTGCTGAAGAAGTCATTTCATTAAGTCAAGAACTCCACAAGCTCAATATTTCAAGGGAAGATGGAATAGCCTTACACTTTATGAGAATATCTAATATCTGGGATTGACAACAAAATGTGGGAGAAGAAGTGTCTAATGGAGAAATGACTACAGTTGTATTAAATGCACTCTCAGAGGAGTGGGGTAACTTTACTTCAACTATTTATGGGAAGAAAGAAGCTAATATATTCCAGGATCTATGGTGACCATGAAAGGTTGAAGAATCTAGAATAAAGGCCAAATCCGATGTGGGAGCAGGCGAGCAAAGTCAAGCTTATGTTAAAATGACAAGAAGAGAGGGAAAGTTTGGAAAGTATGGTTCTTCGAAAAAGAAAAGGGAAATTGCTAAGACTCAATGATATGGATGTCAATAATATTGGAAATACAAAATAAATTATCCTAAGATCAATAAGGGCAATAACAAAAGAGGAAGAGAAGAATACCATATGACCAAAAAAGTGGTGGAAGCTGAAAAGAAGAAATCCAAGAGTGAGGAAGCAAGAGATCTCCATTATGATTGAGATAGTCTTCCTCACCTATGTTATTTTCAAGTTTCTAAGTCTTCTATTGTAATATATGGCAAGAAAATGATGGGATGGATCAGGGCATCATAGAAGCTTTGAGAGCAAGATCTCAGGAAATCATCATAGAAAAGCATGAAATATTTTTCGAATATATGTAAGCCAAGGATAGATATGTTGGGAATATCATTGGTAACATAAGTGGAAAGTTAATCTAGTACAAGGTTCATCACACATCTGTTAAAAGGAAACATATGTGGATGGGGATACTTTAGATCCTCAAGATTATTTGATGGTATCTTCATTAAAAGGTTCACCCATCATGAGGAGAAGAAATTGTTTCATCAAGAATTCAAAACTTGTGGAATTTATGGGATGATGGTGTGATGACATAAAAGTAAAGAGGATCAAGGGATTGAAGCTCTTTCAATCAAGGAAGATGTTGTAGGAAGTCTAGAGAACCCAAAGGAAAAATGAGGTATATATGCTTATATTTCATATTGTTGAAGTCATGTCATATAGCTGTAGGTATCATGAACCAATGCTCTATCTTCATAGCATGATAAAAATAAAGGATTTCATCCCTCAAAGGGATGTACGAATGCATGGGTCACAGGTGACATCAACATAATATGTCCTCATATGAAGTATAAGGTGGTTGAAAATAATAGAGGAACTATGATTGGAAGCTCTTGGGGATTAAATTTCTAAAGAAGGGAAGGAATAGATCATGGAATATGCAACCATGTTAAAGAGAATCAACATACGAAACACTAAGAATATTTGACTAGGATATATCCATGAAATGTATGAAGACTCTGACGGAGTCAGAAAAGGAAAGAGACCCTTGAAAATATGTATCTTTGTGAGATGTGTCAACATGTATCCAACATGTGGACAAAAACTAAAACATGTCATGATGAAAGACCATCAAGAAGGTAATTTTGATTTTAATTTTCGTTCCTTTATTTTTGAACAGATATATGGATGGATTTATAATGTGGATTACCTAATCTATGTGACAATCATCAATAAGTCTAATGTGACCATTTTGTAAGGAGGCTCACACCTTATAACCTTAGCCCAATTCGACCATGTGACCACCCCATGTGACCCAATATCAGCGGTTTATTGGTTATCCACATGATGACATCAACATGAAATCATCATGCCATGTGGCATCCCATCAAGGGTGTCATGTGTCACTCACTTTTGGTCTTTTAACTAATCTAAAAATTGAAATGGATGTATCGCATGGTGGAATTTAGTGGAGCCACATCATTCTATTAACATCATCAACCTTCCATACATGCTTCTATGTCATCCCTTGTAAACACTTTCCATTTATTAGAGCTACCACATGTATAGGCTACCATGTCATGTTCAATGGAGCACAATGACCACTTGTCATCCATGTCACCATACTTGTCTAATGAAAATATGTCAAGTGTCCATACAGAATTGGCCCATTTGTGCTTCAATGAATGGTTGCCACATGTCATCATTATATTGGGTCAACCATATGCGTTAAAGGTTGTGCTAGTCTTGACATCTTCTGCCATCCAATTTCTCATTGGGTTCCTAGAGTTGACATCATCCACCATCCAATTTTTCATTTGATTCCTAGAGTTGTCTGATCAATAAAAAGATACACAATCTTAAACATGGTTAAAGTCCATGTGTGTTCTTCTAAGATATGTAGTTTACTTGGTCAATGAACCATGGATACCCTCAAAAGGTTCCTACAATTTAAGATATCAATAATTTTAGTTTTTGTCCTATCTTTTGGGCCTCCAACTACCATTCATTTTAAAATGGCTATAACTTCTCATCCATGAGGAGGTTTTTAGAGAAGGATACACCATTGTAAAATTCTAGAATAGACCTACACAGTCACTGTTGGGTTGTGTTATATTCTTTCCATGTAGCTAATAGGGGGTTTGAGGGGCACCCGTAACCCCACTTGGTTTTGGACCCTATGTTAGGTTGGGCGGACCCACCTATGGCTTTGTGCATGATTTTCGCACATGTTTTTTGGACGCAATGGTTTTCGGTCCATGGAATTGTATGCTTCAGCATGTATAAATATGTAGTATAACATTGAAAGGAACATAATGAAAAATCAAGCTGGTAGTCTCAATTTTGTGATCCAAGGGAAAATCTCTATGTATATGCATTTTAGAATTCATATGCAGGTAATTTCTGTATGGGGTTAAAACCTACATTTGGTATCAGAGCAAATTTGGCTTCAAGGGGACGCCTTTGTTGCTGAGGGGTTTCGCTCGGGCCTGTGGTAGACCCTATTCAGTGGGAGATCTGTGAGATCGATTCTAATGGTGAAAGAAGATGGTGAGCAGTGGAAAGATAGAGATCAGCAAATTTAATGGTTAGATTTTTGAGTTGTGGAAACTCAAGATGGAGGATCTGTTGGTGGATAAAGATCAGTGGATCGTGGTAGATCTGGGCACTAAACCAATGGGAGTGTCTGATGAAGAATGGAAGAAGTTGGATTGGAATGCAAAGAGCATAATATTATTTTGTATCTCAGATTCAATATTGCTAAATGTATCAGGGGAAGCTACAGCAAAGGCTTTGTGGGACAATTTAGGGACTTTGTACCAATCTAAATCTCTGGTGAATAAATTGTTCCTGCAGAAAAAGATGTATAACCTAAGGATGAAAGATGGAGACTAAGTGACAGAGCATCTGAATGCATTTAATACTGTGGTAAGTCAGTTAGCATCTGTTGATATTAAAATTTCAGATGAAGATAAGTGCATCAGTTTGTTCTGTTCTCTACTAGATTCATGGGATACTCTGGTTATTGCAATAGGTAGCAATGCAACTACTTTGCGGTTTGATGAAATAGTCTCAGCCTTGTTGACGAAGGAGATGAGACAGAAAAATATGGATAGCCAAAATGGTCATGCCTTGTCTGTACGAGGATGGTCCCAGAACAGAAACAAAATTAAGTCATCAAGTGGGAGATCTAAATCTAGAGGGAGATCTAAATCTCCAGGAAAACCTGTAAAGGTGGTGTGCTGGAAATACAGAAAGGAAGGAAACTTCAAAAGGGACTGTAAATCTAAAGCTCCTGACAAAGGAAAGGGATCTAATGAGGCTCATTTTGTAGAGGCGAAAACCACCTCAGATGAAGGTTGGGATGTGTACTTGGCTTCTTCAAGTACACATGTAGATCATGAGGCATGGTTGGTTGACTCAAGTGCATCCTTTCACTTCACTTCCCATAGAGAGTGGTTCTATGAGTATGAAAAATATGATGGTGGTGATGTCTTCTTGGAGGATGACAGGAAGGCTAGAATCATTGGTCGTGGAAAAGTAAAGTTGAAGCTACAAGGTGGAAGGGTTAAAACGCTTTTGGGTGTTCTGCATATTCCTACATTAGCCAGAAATCTGATTTCTGTTAGTAAGCTAGATGATGCAGGTGTAAAAATAGTGTTCAGGAAGGATACTTGCAAGATGGTTTAGGGAGCATTGGTATTGATGAGGGGAGTTTAGATTGGAACCTTGTACAAGATGCAAGGTAGAACTGTTGTTGATGGGTGCAACAGTTCTGTGGTTCCTGAAAGTGCAGCAGAAAATCTAGTGGTCTCTGGAGAAAAGACCATGTTAAGGCTTAGACATATTGGAGAGAAGGGCCTTTGAATACTTCATAGTAAAGGTATGAGTAATAGCTCTCTAGATTTTGAATTATGTGAAAATTGTGTATATGGGAAGCAAAATCGGATGAGTTTCCCCTCTAGTGGTAAGAGGGTGAAACATATATTAGAGCTTGTCTACAGTGATGTGTTTGGACCTGTGAAGGTTCCATCACTGGGTAAGTCTGTGTACTGTGTATCATTTATAGATGACTTCTTAAGGAATACATGGATATATTTCCTTAAGAAGAAATCTGAAGTCTTTGATAGGTTTAAAGAATTTAAGGTTCTAGTGGAAAACCAAACAGAGAAGAAGATAAAGGTGCTGAGGACAGATAATGGTGGAGAGTTTTGTAGTAAGGAATTTGAATAATTCTGTAAGAAGTGTGGTATAGCACGGTAGAAG
>APFE030845958.1:24932-49641 GCA_000404065.3 Pinus taeda
AGAAGACTACTCCATATACACCTCAGCAAAATGGAATTGCAGAAAGAATGAACAAGACATTGATGGAAAGGGCAAGAAGCATGCTCAGTGGTGCCAGGTTAGGATAGGAATTCTGGGCAAAGGCGGTCGATATTGCATGTTACCTGGTCAACATGTCACCTTCATCAACATTGGAGGATAAGACTCCACAAGAGGTATGCACTCGTAAGAAACCCTCTCTTTCACATCTGAGGGTATTTGGATGTGATGCATATGTACATATTCCAAAGGAGAAAAGAACAGAGTTGGATAATAAATATGAAAAGTGCATCTTTATTGGGTATAAGGATGGTTTAAAGGGTTATAATCTTCGGAGCCCAGTAACAAGAAAGGTTATGTATAGCCGAGATGTGGTATTCAGAGAGATGAAAGATGTTATTAAACATGAAGTCCAACCAGAGGAACCTGAGAAGATAGAGTTTGAGCTAAAGGAGGAAGAATTAGACTCT
Organism: Pinus taeda; assembly: GCA_000404065.3. Lineage (NCBI taxonomy): Eukaryota > Viridiplantae > Streptophyta > Pinopsida > Pinales > Pinaceae > Pinus > Pinus taeda. The sequence continues at coordinate 25,421 of APFE030845958.1, forward strand.
ACAGTAGAGGAGGAATCAAAAGATGAAGAGCCACAAACTCCAACTTTGAGAAGATCAGTTTGAGAAAAAAGGCAACCAGAAAGGTATAGTCCATTTGATTTCTGTTCAAATTTTGCTTTGTCTATTACTGATGATGATCCCAGAACTGTGAAGGAAGCAATGGATTCAGAGGATGGAAAAATCTGGAAAGAGGCCACGGTTGATGAAATGGCATGTTTGCACAAAAGTGAGGCTTGGGATTTGGTAGAGTTTCCGGCTGGAAGGAAACATATTGGCAGCAAATGGGTGTTCAAAAAGAAGACCAATATAGAAGGAAAAGTGGATAAATACAAAGCTCGGTTGGTAGGAAAAGGTTATTCCCAGGTGCCGGGAATTGATTTTGGTGATATTTTTTCTCCTGTTGCTAAGGTAAATTCTATTAGATTACTTTTATCTGTTGTTGTTGCTTTCGATTTTGAGGTATAACAGATGGATGTGAAGACAACATTTCTTCACGAGGATCTAGAAGAGGAGATCTACATGAAGCAACCTGAAGGCTTTGCAGTGAAGGGTAAGAAAGAATTGGTATGCAAGTTAAAGAAGTCTCTATATGGGTTTAAAGAGTCACCAAAGATGTGGTATCATAAATTTGATACATTTATACGCGGACTTGGCTTCACGAGAAGTAAAGCAGATCACTCTGTGTAGTTAAATTAATTGGTGACCGTGTTATTTATCTGGTCTTTTATGTGGATGATATGTTGTTGGTTGGAAATGACAAAGAAGTTATCCAAGATTTGAAGACCCAATTGTCCTCCAAATTTGACATGAATGATCTTGGTGTTGCAAACTATATTTTGGACATGGAAATTGAAAGAGATCAGGCAAAGAGGAAGCTCTGGTTAAACCAAAGGAAGTATGTCGAGACAATATTGCAGAGGTTTAATATGTAGGATAGTAAACTGGTGAAGGTTCCTGTTCCTGTAGGTGTGAGCTTATCTACTGAACAGTGTCCCAAGACACAAGAAGAGGAAGAGGACATGTCCTATGTTCCATATGAAAGTGTAGTCAGTAGCCTAATGTATGAAATGGTCTATACTAGACCAAACATTGCACATGTAGTGGGGGTATTTAGCAGGTTTATGTCAAAACCAAGGAAGGAGCATTAGACAGCAGCGAAGCAGGTTTTTAGGTATTTGCGTGGCACTAGTGATTATGGTTTGTGCTACTAAGGAATACCAGGATTATACAGAGTGTTGGATATTCATGGCTTTGTTGATGCAGAGTGGGCTAGAGATCTCGATGAGAGAAGATCTACAAGTGGGTATGTGTTTAACTTATTTGGAGGCGCAGTGAGTTGGATGAGTAAGAAACAATTTGTAGTGGCACTATCAACTACAGAGGCATAATACATGGCAGCCACTCATGCAAGCAAGGAAGTAGTTTGGTTGCAGAGATTGTGTTCAAGTATGGGGTTAGTACAGGAAGTTATAAGGATAGACTATGATAGCCACAGTGCAATTTTCTTAACAAAGAACCCCGCATATCATTCAAAGACAAAGCACATTGATGTCCAGTATCACTTTGTGAGGGATATGATAGAAGACAAAAAGGTGTTGCTGGTAATGATGGACACTTTGAAGAATACTGTAGATGCATTGACAAAATCTGTGAGCTCTGAGAAGTTCTCTTGGTGTAGAGAGACAATGGGCATTTCAGGGCTGGAAAAATGACTAAGCTCTCTTGTGGCCCCCTTGGAATGAAAACAACAAGTAGAAGAATGTAGGGTTGCGTTATATTCTTTCCTCGTAGCTAATAGGGGGTTTGAGCGCCACCCGTAACCCCACTTTATAGGGCCCAGAAAATTTTGGTTTTGGACCCTATGTTAGGTTGGGTGGATCCACCTATGGTTTTGTGCATGATTTTTGCACGTTTTTTGGACGCAATGGTATTGGATGCTTTGGCATGTATAAATATGTATTATAAGATTGAAAGGAACATAATGGAAAATGAAGCTGGTAGTCCTCATTTTGGTATCCGGGGGAAATCTCTGTGTATATGTGTTTTATGCATTCTGCTCTCGCATTATTTATTTTCTATGTTTTATAATTCGTATGCAGTTAATTTATGTATGGTGTTAAAACCTAAAGTCATTTAACAATCACTTTAACAATCACTTAATTTATAGGATCATTAGGGCTTCATAGCCTTGTCAAAAGCCTAATAAAACTCAAGATTCCTTGGACCTCATTTGATGAGGGTATGCAAGGTGTCAAGTTTCCATACTGCTTCTTTGAACCCATCAATGATAATATTTTTGTCTTGGAAAACCCTTTGAGATTAATGCTACCTAGTTTTCACCAATGAGAAATAGCAAATTAATTGTAGTGAGAGATACATTTTATAGTTAGTTTAAGGGTAATATGTAGTTCTATAAGTACTTAACATGGAATTATCAAATATCCATTTCAGAAATAAACAAGTAATATAAATGAACTAAAGAAAATTAATAAATCAATGGAAATACAATTAATCTGAACACAATCACTCATCATACCAATTCATGTGCAATGGATTCATTTAATCGTGTATAAGGTGAAATTTAGTGAGATTCCTTCAACCATTTAGAACTTGAAAGTTCACTTTATCAAAAACAATTTTCATTTTGATGAATCAATTTTTTTTCAAAATTATTTTAATAATTGTTTACATGAAGTGGTTTATAAATACTCCTTATAATTATCTTAAAATTTCTATTTTTATTTTGGTATATGATCCTAGCAAAGTCTATTATTCAATTTAGTAAACAAAATTCAACATAAATTATAACATAATTACAATTTCATAAGATGTATATTTTTTTATATATTTACAAAATTAGATCGTATAGATGTAAATTATTATAAGATAATTTGAATTGATTTTATTAGTTTTCATAAATTTGATATTTTTTATATTTTTTTTAAGGGTCATGGTTAATACAATATCAACAAAATACACATTTTTTTTAATTATAAAAAATTGTAATTAGAAAGTATTATTATTTGCAAGGGTAGACTTTTAGATTTTGAATTTATATGAAATGTCCCAAAATTGAAGAAAAACTTTTAGCATGCATTAAGTAGTTCTTTCATAAACAATAACATCTAATAATAAGTAGAATTATTTTTTCTATCAAATATTTAAATTTAATACTATTATTAAATGAAAATAGCACATTTAAACTTAAATTTGGTAATCACCCTAAATTCCAACCATATTTATTACTCTATGAAGAAAAATCTAGTTTAAATATCAAAGAAAACCAAATAATGTGAGAATAATTTTTAGCTTTATCAAGATTGATAATAATCCCAATCTGAAATTGGTGCTCAAATGGCTCCCCAAATGAACATATAATAAATCTAAGTTTCATCCAAACAATGCTTATACAAATATTTATATTTACTACTAAACTTTTAAACATAAAATTCATTTTTTTATTTTCGATCATTTACCTAATTTATCTCTACCACATTTATATCATTTACAATAATCAGCATCTAAATTATCTTTATTTCAAATTAACACAATAATTTAAGATGAACCAGGAAAATAAGATTGCCTTAATTAAAAGTTAACGCCTATAACCAACCACAAGGAAATTTCAAAAATAGTTTAAATGATATAGAAAGCTTAAATGTTTTCATCATCATCACAATTTTCATCATCATCACAGGTCATCGTCCCCGCAGACCTTAATGCTAAAGCCTGCTAACTGCGTATTTTTTTCTATCTGACTTATTTCTTTTTTATCCGTTGAGCACCAAACGCCATTGTTCACTGAAAACCCTTAACTGAGATGACTGCACAAAGTTCTTAAATACGTAATTGCTCTATTAGTCGAAATAATAGACTTTCTTCAAACAACTCAATCCTTTGTTAGCGTCCACCCATTTTAATTTCGGTAACGTCCGTATGTGAGCCCAATGAAAATGTGGGACCAAGGCCATTGAAAAATCGTGACCGACTTAATTATTGCTCACACTGCTAAAATACAACTGAACCGCATCTCTCTTTATTGGTTAGTTTTATTATTATATCACTTTTATTGAACATATATTTCTTAAATTAATATTTTTTATCTGCATTTTTTTCTCTTTCACGTTATTTAATTTAGTTTATTATAATAATGTTAGTTTATTTAATTGAATTCATATAGAAATTTATATACAAATTTCTTCATTATTAATTTTAAACTATTATGCGATAAAATTTAATTTAATTATATATATTTATTATTATATATATATATTAATTTAATTTAATTTATATATGTTATATCATTTTTGAATTCATAAATAAATTCAATGTCTTGAAAATTTGTTGTGGTCACTTGGATTGCGTTCATTGGAATTCACAAAGATCCAAAAAAAATATACCTTAAAAAAGGATAAGATATAGAATAGTAAGATTACTTTAAATATTTCAATCATTAGAAATTATGTTTTTTTACCTTCTAAAAGAGGTTTGCACCTCAAAAAATTTGATCCCCTTTGACTCTTACTAGATTCCATTTTAAGTCAAATTTATAATGTTAATAGATACTAGCCTAGATCCATCATATCTCTCTAGGTGCAAACCTTCTTTTTAGAGTGTAAATCTTGAGGAATGGATTGCACCTACTTGATCTCAGAGTTAGATAGATGTATGCTAATTATAAGTTAATTATAATAAAGCGAAAACCAATCTCTGCACATAGTCACTAGACAATGTGTCTCTCAACATTAACATACCAACACCTACAAGGCCTAAAGGTTGACCAATAAAAACCCTAAAAGTTTGCAACATACAAATAGTTTTTTCAATACATGATTTCTTTTGAGGTTGGTACAATAGCATTCATGGGTATTATAGTTGATGTAGATTAAGTTTTTTTTCATGTAGTGGGCGATTTGAGAAAATTTGAAATGTTCCATCTACATACACGGGGAAAGATGAAAAGAGAACCATTGCAACATCATAGCCAAGCCACCTTTGTTTCAATCATTGAGAAATTGATATCCACATAGATTTTGGGTCCTAACCTGAAAGGCATAAATGCCATCATCATGCTAAGGAAATCTTTGTCGTAGTGATTGTGGCCTTTTTTCATGGTCACATTTCTTTTAAGGTGATCAATGATTGTCTACCTCAGTGACCTCTGTACTTCTTAGTCTAACCTTTGGCGTTTCTTTTAGACACAATTATCTCATTGTCGCATTAATTCAATTTTGTCCATTGCCTGAGTGTTCATCACCTCAACTTACTAAATTTCGAAGGGGAAACGCTTTGTGGACTCATCAAAACCCAAAGAGGCAAAACTAATATATGTAACCAACTTAGATTTTGTACAAATATAAGTACTCAAATAAAACTAAAAATATGAATCTATTGAGATCTCTTTATTTAATTTAACATTTGTAGCTATGTTTTGCTGTGTACTGGATTTTTCAAAGTGGTATTAGAGCCAACCCTAGGCCTACCCTTTCATGGGAGAGCTTAGGGATGAGTAAATAAATGATATTTGAGTGGTAAGTGTGTGGGAAGTCCTGTGAACCGCGTAGAGATTCAAGCAACCAATGTTAATTTGCTTATGCATGGGAGAAGTCTTGTACCATGGGATGTTGAATATACTTGAAGTTGGACAATAGAGTCTTCTAGCATGAAGTATAACATTGGAGCATGTAGTTGCAGTGGAGTCGTGAGTAAATTCCAGAGTCATCCAACATATAGTCCCAACTAACGAAGGTGTGGCCTGTGCGTGTGAGTCAACATGTGATACTGTGGCCAATATTGTATGTTTGGATCGTGTATCAAAGCTAAAGCCCTATTTTCTGATTTTCAAACCAAATTTATGTGTGGCAATCATTATCTAATATGGCGTGAAGAAACAGGCCTTTGTTGAATTTGGTACCATACCAGTTGTGTTTGGTCGTCCGTTGGAGGTAAACTGCACAACATTTTCCACCTCATTGCTTTCAATTGTGATGTACTCTTTTTTCTTTTTCTGATACAGAACAATAACCATTACCAATGATACACCACTAATTGGAAATTTGTTGGGTGTCATTTTGTGGGCAAGTTGTTCCCTCAATTTCTTTTTGTCACCATTCCAAGTGTTATGTCCCATCAAATCGAGAATGGATAGGTAGGGGTTTTAAGATAATTTGAGTATCAATTAAAGATTATGCAGAAGTTGCTACAATAAAACTTAGAGAAATATGTTGGTTTTAACACTAACCCATCTAGTGTTATTTCCAAGATTGATGAGGAGGGTGAAGGCTATGATAATGTGCTTGCAAGGACAATTTCTACTAGTATCCATTTTTTTAGGGGGGGTGAAATTTTGTAGTAGCTGGTGTTTGTCTCAATTTCACAAGTGAGTCAAAGTCCTGATTAACCGTTTCAACATCAAGAACTAGCAGCGTCAGTTATCTATCCCTCCATATGTGAATGAAACCATTCAAAAAGGAAAAAGGGCTGACATAAATGATAGATGAATGGAGCGAGAAAGAAATTAGAGGTTTATTATTTGTAAATGGTGTTGTGTGTAATTTTGAGATTCAATAGGAAGTTGGAAAATTGTTCTTCGAGATGCCCCTTAAACAATTGTTGCATGCATCAATAGACGATGTTGACAAAATATTGGGAGCCGTGAGGGATTTTATAAAGGATGTGTATCTTCAACTTCCGAGGAAACAACTTATAATCTTGCTACCAATAGGTTTGACGAAGGTGTGAAAGGATAACGAGGTTGCTTTGGAAGTGAGGATTCTGAAGCACAATGCATTAGGATGAAGTGTAAATGGGCTTATATGTTTAGGCAAAAAATTATCACATAGGAATCGGTTAAAATTTGAATTTGTTGTACCGAAAATGAGATTTATATATAGAGGCATTTTTGTTGTAATAGGTGCATGATCTATTGTAGCCAACACCCAAAGTTGATTTCCCTTGTTGTGCTCTAAGCCTTACATTGTAAGCCCAGTTGACTCACAAAAGTAGTGTGTATCCCTCTTAGCTGGATGGAGGATGTGACATCAAGTTGTGGAATTAACCACTAGGTAGATATGAGTGTGGTAGGTGTACTCATATCTAAGCTTGATGTATAATTCTTGAGTTAGGTGTTGACACTTAATCTTTAGGGATTGGGAAAATATTGTAAATATGAAAATAAGAAGATGAAGAGACCTTGGAATATGAAATCTAAGAGTCTCATGTTGATTTTGGATGCCATATGAGAATTTGGTTTGCATCTTAAAGTCTACAAAAATACTACTTTGCATAGAAGAATCTACTCACATCAGTAAATCAAATAGTGCACATGATTTTATTTTTATTTTTTTAACCCTTATTCATTATATTACAAAGCATAATAAAATAGTCTTAGTGCTCCTGTACCAAGGATCTTGGCCCTTACATATAATCCTGATATAAGTATACAACTAGGGCTTGGTGTCAGCCACTTTGACTACCAATCTAACCTTAACAAGACAACACTTTACCTACTTTCTAATGGTGGTGGCAGACAACTTTTTTATTCCATGTGCCCTCGACATATTTTGTGGGTCCTCTTGCCTTCCCATTTGTTGATCAATGCAACTACATATTAGATACCTAACCTGCCACTATTGGTGACCACAACTCCTTTTCTGTCACTAAACATTGTCCCATCAAGTTGCCCACTAGAATTCCTTCTGCTCGATTAGGGTGACTGCTAATTGGATCTTCTTGACACACCCTCATTCACTGAAATTTTCCATCTGCAACTCTTGAACTGGGCTACATAATATTCCTCCTAACAGCTTGTGTATCCTTTCATGACACTGTACTTGAGGTCTTCATCTTGCACTACATCCTATACTACAAAAATCCATTGTTCATAAATCTGTTTGTGAATAATGCTCCCATCTTCTAGATATGCCTACTTTTCGTTCTTGTCACTTTAGAGGTCTGATCTTAAGGCTACCAAAATTACCCTAACTCTATGACACATAACTTCTCCTGTCACCGCCCTTAGGCCTTGAATATTTACCCAAATACAATGAGAATCTTGAATGGTGTAGGGATGAACATACTCTTATTAATTACTTCTATGAACAGCCTTACTCTGACTTCACTATGCGTCCCTTCAAGTTTTTTCCACAATGTACATTTTTTGACATAGAATGCTACCCAATGGAAGATGAGTCTAACCCTCAATTAGGGTCTTCACCTCCTTATCTTTTACATAGATCCCATAGTTATAAGGGAACACAATACATTCGTCCCTCATCTACTGCTCAAAAACCTTGTCTTAAATCATTTTCGGACCGACCCCATCTAAGATATTCTTCTCCAAGGCACTAGCCCTTTCCTAATAGCCTTACCACAGTCCCAAACCCTAAGACCATCATACCATCAATTATGGACTATCTGTAGCCTTACTTTAACGACTGGTCCAAACCAAGCTATGCCACATAGGCCTCTGCACCTGTTATGTTGAGGTATGAAGGCAATTATATCTCCTAGCCATATTCAACTTGGGCCTTTAGGCCTCCTTTCTTGCACAAAAGGACTTCAGCTCACTCTATTGCAGTTTGATATGAGTTTTAGGCCTCTTGTCCACTCCCCGCTTGGATGTATAGTGATACCATGTTGTGACCCTCACTTGGCATAGGAAGTGAGGCCTTTCAACCTACTTTTCTAGCCCATAAAATACTTGCAACCTACCTTCCATAGTTTAAGTAAACCCTCATGATGGTTGGATGCCTTAGGATTGTAGAAGAACTCCTTAAATGCTAGAAAGTATTGAACGAAACCCTCCTCTCTTGTTGCGACTTCATGGTTCTCCTGCACTTTCTATCTTGAAAATATATCACTCTTGGATCACATCATGACCTACTCTTGTAGTCCTGCTCACCCTCCAATCTCAGCCTCTAATTGGCTACATCTCATACAACCAAATGAGCCTCCTCTTACTTGATACCCTCTAGACTTGTCATAGACCTCTTTAAATATCCCTTCTTATGACTCATACAAACCCTCTAGAGCTTAAGGGTTTTGATCCTTTAGACCTTACGAAATATTAATTTCCCCCTTTAATTTTCTTTTAGACTTTAAACCAAAATTTGGGTCTAAAACCCCTTTATTTGGGTTATTTTCCAAAAACCCTTTTGTGACCAAATTTCACAAACCTAGATCCAATCTTATGGAGTAGCTCCCAAGCTACATAATTCAACACATCCTCTCTAATTTATATATTTATGACGCTTCCTAATAGAAATTCAACACTTTGGGGAGTTACCAATACCTAGCCTGACATGGTATTAGAGCACAAGTATCAAGTTTAGGTATTCTTCTACCTTTGTAGCTCCTATCTACATTCCCTTTTCATGGTTCATCAACTTGTCATATCTGACATTTTGTCTAACATGAGAAATCTGACATTTCTTCCTTAGCATCTTGACACAATACTCATATTCCCTTACTAGCATTTTGAAGCAATGTGGGCTGTCAAATATTATTAAGATGGGTAACCATATATGTTCATGCTTTTGTCGATGGATGGTGATGAGGTTTGTATCTACATAAATATCTAATAAAAGTAACTATTTTTTAACAAACTCTTACTCACTACCATATCTTTTAACCCTTACTTGGTTTAATGGCCATGTAAGACGGAAGAATTGATTCCTCTGAAGCTATTCATAGAGGATTACCATAGAGTGAATATATGCCTATGATATTGCATAAAGAAGAGTGCAAGTGAACTCGACATGAATCTGGTAGTGGTGTTGTGGTGTCAAAGAGCTAATATTGTTAACTATTATGCATTGAATTACATATGTCATGGATTATGGTGAAGGTTTTATCTCTAGATAAAACTATGGTATGTTCCTTGGTTTATATAATATGTTGTTTGTACTCTATGTATGTGTTAGCCTTGGTTCAGATATGATGATATGCATTTGGTCTCCATGGATATTGGTACATGGTGTTTATGAAATAGAGTGAGTTTTTATAAAAGTACCATTGTTTATTTAATAGAGAAATTCGTGTTAGTCTAACATGAAACCAAATACCATTGTTATATTTATATTTATCTATCTATATATATAGTATAGATATATAGATTGAGATCAAGATCCAACATTGGCTTTGAGTTATTTTCAAGACCATTGTAGATAAATTTGCATGATGGGTCTACGCACCTAGCTGCAGAGCCTTCTCCTAATCTACGACCCAAAAACTAGAATTTACTCCACAGATCTATCTCGCATAACTAAACTACCTTTTTACAAACTACGTGTTCCGCACCCACAAAACGCAGAGTCTTTACATCGAAATTACAATCTTTGGTCAAATTCTAGGCTCTAAGCCCCAACACTTCCCTTGGGGGATCCCGCACCTAACAGACCCCCAACACAAACATCGTGACTTGCCCAGAGTCACTCTGTTGGTGCAGAGATATTTACACGAAGACCTCCCAACTCTAACTGGATTGCTGCAAGGTCGACAATGCACTCAGTGGTTTCCTGCTGTACTTCCTCAATGCATTGTTTAATAACTGCTTTGGCTGAACTACTGTCCTGGATCCTTTCCTATGTTGCTTTTAGTTGCGTGAGATTTTCTTCAATGGAGGCTATATTGGTGTACACCTCATCAATCCACAACTATAAGAGTGCCTTCAAAATTGCTTCCTTATGCTGAGCAACATCCACCTACTCCTTGAGTGCTTTAGCCCACTACATCCTCGCGAGCCTTTCTGTAAGGGAAACTATCTGTGTAGTCCCTTTTACTTCGTTGTATCTCTATCGTAGCTCACGTGCCTCTATCTCTAGGCGCTGTATGTTCAGGTCCTCCTGCAGGGTGGTGAGAACCTCGAACGACTGCTCGAATAGCTTTCTGCAGTCCATCACTGCATTGCTAAGATCTGTTATTGCTAGTGTAATCGTGATGACTCACTGCTCCTTAACCTATGATGGAGTTGAAGCCTATGCCTTCAATTGCAATTCTGCTATCTGAAGGTTCAGCTCTAGTTGAACTCTGGCCATTTCCTCTTTTGCCTTGCACATCCCTGCAGCTAATTTTCAGATGCGCGCTTCCACTAGTACTTCTGCTTGGATGGCAAACTCTGGGACCATCTGGTAGGCTTCCTCTACCACCTGCACTATTTACCTATTTTGTGTCACTATGTCGTCAAGCTGTAGGCTCAACTGTTCAATGTTGATGCACTGCTCGCTCATTACTTAAAGCGCGTGACCCTCCCTGGCTCGTAGTTTTGCAGTAACTCCATCATGCAAAATATAGAGTGTCTCGCAAGGGAGCGAAACTATGTTTGATCTAATTCCCTTCAACCCGCTGACCATAAGCCTGTCGACCTCATTTTCTGTAATGAATGCTCCATCTTGTAGCACTATGGTGTTGGTCGTTTGGGCGCGCAACATTTCCTCGACCGCATACGTGCCTACTGTGAGGTTGGTTAACACAATTCAAGCCTGTGGAGTGTGCACTTGCAACTCCTATATTTATGCCAAGAGAGACCCCAACACCATCTGGTATTCCTCCTCAAACTGCTCAAGGGCCTCTGCAGTGACATCCTTCATCGTCTCGCCAATGTCGTGTAGATCCCCCTTAGTGATGATTTTCCAGTCAAACGAAGTCTTTAAAGCCTCCAACTTTTTTCGCGGCCCTACCTTCTCTCTTAAGCGTGGATGTTTTAGCTGAGTGGACATTGTCTGTGGGTCCGTGCCACCTTGCTCTGTATCAGTCTCTGGCTAAAGTGAAGGCAAATTTTGTCCTTCGCTCGCTTATTCTGCCATCTCTTGCTACTATTCTACTAACCTCATAGTATCACGTGTCGCCTGGGCCTTAGCCACTTCTTCTTCCTTCCTACGTTTCTCTGTAAACTGCACTATCCACAATTTCACCTCTTCCTTCTTCCATTGTGCAGCAGACTTCCCTACTCCCACTGCGGAGGCAGCTGGAGCATGCCACTCTGGCAGCCGCGACTTAAGGACTGCAAATATGACATCGTTTGTTGCTAGATAGGGTAGCTCATGCCACGTCTTTGCGGGGTCCTTACGTGCCCTAATGTAGACATGGTGAAAATCTGCCTTGAACTCTGTGAAGATCTACAGACTGTTTTATACTGTGAGAGATAACTATGGCTTTCTATTAATCCCCATTCTGATATTCATCTCCATGACCACCAAGAATATTTTGTTGTCCCTTATCCTTTGTGCATCCCTGGTTGCCCACAACGAAGCATACTATGCTGTCTCCAGAAGGTCTTGTGTGATTGTTGGGAACTGGATATCTTCGAGCAATTCCCATGCCACCAATACTATGGACAGCAGAAGCCTCGCATAATGAAAAGTTTTTCGCTACTCCTGTGCTCGCAACTGTTCTCAACGAACTCTACACATAAGTAGTTTTCCTAGTTGAATTTGACCTCTTTTGCGGATTGTGCTACTAATGCAATCACTGACGTGGGCACCTCATCTGTGCGACACTTCCACATAACTTTCCCTACCATTATCTACGTTGCGACTTTAACCAAAGGGTTGTTGATGCTGGAAATGGCATACCCTCTCTTCTTCTTCTCCAGCTTAAACTTCTTCTTCATGGCCTTTGTGATGGCCAAATCATTTCTCTTTCCCGCCGAGATGTTTATTGGGTCCTCCCCTGTGTAAGGGAGATGGGTAATTCTATGAATTAAATGGTCTGTGATGGGGATGGGCTCCTCCAGCCACAAGCACCCATCATGCACTAGGAAGAGTAATTTCCTGATGAAAAGAAAGGTCACTAGGGTGCGATGGTAATGCGGCACCCAGAGCAGGTTTAGAAACCTTGCTTTATCAACTCCTCTTAACCATTTACGCGGCTCCAATTCTATGATTCTGGCTGGCGCGTCTTTCTTTTGGCACATGAGTTGTGCGGTTGCGAGATGTAGGAACTTCTCGTGGTCCACGAGATCCCAATACTCAAACTCCAGCACCCGCACTCATCTGAAGTGCACTTCTTAAAAAATAATTTCATCATGGAGTAGCAGAGTCTACAGAGAGCTCTTGCTCTCAAATATATCTTTGGGCACCTTTGCTTCAACCTTTTCTTCCATGGTGAGCCTAGTCCTCAGCAGATTTCTAGGTGATACGTGCACCAGTACCATGGCTTGCTTGTCTTTCTTGGGTCTAGCGTGCGCATTGATTTAGGAACTTTTGTGACTATCCCAACACTTTTTGGGGTTTCCACTTCCATAATGGCCTGTGCGGCTTCCTTGGCGGTCATTACTACGGTATCCATGGCTTCTTCAGGTGTTGCCATAGTACGATTACATAAGTCTCTCAATGTCTCAAGTAATTGTTCAAGAAATGAATTCACCTTCAAAAGATCGAACAAGTCTTGGTTCATGAGTGCTTGTGCATGCAAGAACTCAGTCCTCAAATTGCCAAGTGTTGTTTGTTGGACAACCCTTTGTAATTTATAGTGCCTTTTGAATTTGAATTCGACCACTCCCCCCACATTTGATCCATTAATGCTTGATTGGAACCATATTTTCAAGAATCTATCCTATAAAGTTCGCCTTAAATGCCTGTCGCCCGCTCCATTTGGTTTGAAACCAAGCATCCCATCACGAATAGTGATTGTAATGGTCACTTTCCAGCTGACCTATGTGGTAGCCCAGCTACCCTTGCATTGTTGTGGACCCTTGGACACTTCGCTACTGCGCATAGTCCTCACATTGCGCAGCTCCCGGGCAGAGAAGTTTATAGTCCCGCGCCTCCTTTCAGCTGCATGGAGTGCTAAGACTATGCTTCTATCAGCTAGTCAAATTGGAAAGCCCCCTGTGTATGTCTTCAAACGACTACTGTTGACTTTTCCTGGGAAGAGTTCTCCATTTAACTTTACCAATTGCACCACGCCACCATTTATGATCTCCTTAATAAGATACGGTCCCAGCTAATGCATTTTGAGCTTCCCTCAGAATTTATCAAACTTACTATCATACAAAAGCACCAAATCTTTCACCTTGAATGTGCACAACTTAATTTGTTGATTGTGTCAAGCCTTTTCGCACTACTTTTAGACCTGCTGGTGAAATCCAGCCAAAAATCGTTCTTCGTCGAGCTACTCCAACTATGCAAACCTCTCCTCCAGGGCTCTGTGATCCGTCATACCTATGAGAGCTACTATGCGTAGACTAAGCATGATGTATTCCATAGGCATTACGACTTTCACTCCATAAACAAGCCTAAAAGGTGTTCGTCCCATAAGTTTCTTGCATGTTGTCCTATAAGCCCGTAATACTACAGGTATGCGTAGGTCCCAATCACTTCGCTGCACATTGCATAGCTTGGTCAACGTGGTCTCTAGTACTTTGTTGAATGCTTCTACTATCCCATTAGCCTGTGGGTGATACAATGTGCTCTTCTAATGATACACCTAAAACTCTTCCGTCAGCATGCTGATTATTTCATTCAGGAGGTGTGTACTGCGATCACTCATTAAGATCTCCACACATCCAAATCGCACCAATACGTGTTCAAATAGAAACTTTGTGGTAGATGCAGCCTTGCAATCCTTCATTGGTTGGGCTTCTACCCAACGAGTCAGGTACTCTGTCATAGTGATAATATACCTTGCACCTATTTTTCCTTGAGGTTTGATACGTCCTACAAAATCTACTGCCCACTTTTTGGAAGGTTGCAATTTCATTTGTGGGTTCAAAGGCATTTCGTCACTTTGCAATGGCTTACTTGTTTTTTGACATACATCGCATGCCTTGCAATGTGCTTTTGAATCTTGATGAAGGGTTGGTACCCACAACTCGGCACATAGAATCCTCTGCACAATCGTTCTTCCCGCATAATTTCCTCCTGCTTCGCCCCCATGAGCTTTTGCGAGAATGTTGCTTCACTCAAATTCAGGTACATACCTTCACAGTATTTCATCATTCCCCATCTTGTGTAGATGCCTAGCAATGACTGAGAAATCTGTTGTGCGCACCAATAATTCCTTCTTCTGTTGGACAGAGTATTATTTTGGTGCAATTCCAGTTGTTAGAAAGTGAATTATATCTTTAAAATGTCCATCTACTATGTGCACAATAAAGATATGTGTGTCGGGTAATTCTTCCTCTAGACTAGTAGGTTCCTCCCCTGTCTCAATGCACAACAGGTGATCGGGTCCCACGTTCAATCATCCAGGCTTCACAACAACTTCAAAATCATATTCTTTGGAAAATAAAATCCATTTGCATATGCGCCCCTCCAACATAGGCTTATTTACCAAGTACTTTAGCGTGGAATGACCTGTATACATCTTAAAGTGTCCTCCTAGCAAGTAATGTTGATACTTCTCGACCGCATACAACATAGCTAGTCCCTCATGCTTAGTGGTGGAATAGTTCTTCTCTGTTTAAGATAACCTGAAATGCACAAATGCAATAGGTTGATCCAAGCCTTCTCCACCATCCTATGTTAGTACTGCCCCCAATGCTATACACGATGCATCAACATGGACATGAAACTCCTTTTTCCAGCTCGGGAAGACCAGAATCGACGCAGTAATCATATTTTCTTTCAATACATCTACACTTTTCTTACAACCATCATTCTATTAGAACGTGACATCCTTTTTCAACAACTTTTCCATCAACACGGTGATCTAGGCATAACCTTTGATGAACTTTATGTAGTAACCCATATGTCCCAGAGTAGAGCACAACTATTTCGCACTTTGCAATGCTTCCAAATTTAGAATCACCATGATTTTCACAGGCTCTACCATTAGCCTTTGTTTACAAACCACATGCCCCGATAGGTTCCTAAAAGGAATAAGGAACGGATACTTCTTGATGTTGAGCGTGATTTGGTATCTTCAACATGTATCCAACATCAAGTGCAAGTTCACTACATGGCACCCAACCAGCCCAAATATAGTCCAATCATCAAAATAACCCTCCAAGAACTTATGAATATATTCCCTAAATTCTGCAACAACCACACATGAAAAGATAGCAGGGGCATTCTTCAATACAAATGACATGACAATCTATTGAAAGAAACCCCACTCATTCATGAAGGTTGTCTTGCTCCTATCCTCCAACGCGATTTTCATCTCGTGGTATCCTAACAACCCATCGGTGAAAGAATATGCATCTTGACCACCTACATTGTCCAACACCTCATCCATGTACGGAGTTGGGAATGGATCATGTACACACGCATCATTCAATTTTCTGAGATCCACCCATATTCTTATTTCATCCTTCTGCCTCTTTTCTTGTACCACCATTGGGCATGCCCAATCAGATTCCTCCATAGGCTCAATGATGCCTGCTGTGAGCATCTTGTATAGTTCTACGAGGACCTTCTCTTTGTGCTTTGGATTTAAGTGATAAGGCCTTTGCTTAACTGGCTTCGTGTTGGGTTTTAACATGATCTTCATTACCCCTAAATCTTCGATTGTTCCCTTCAAATCTGTAAAATTGGTCGGTAATAAGTCGTGATATTCGCAGAGTAATTCAACGACCTTATACACCGTCACACCATCCCAATAGTCTCCAATCCTTGCGAATTTATGTTACGCCTCCATACCAATATTCACCTTCTTAGTCTTCACCAATGTGGTTATGTCAGGGTTCTCAATCTGTGGTCCCTTAACCTCGTGGTGGCCTTCCATCTCTGGAATGTTAATTTTCTGCGGATCTTCATCTTCTTATTCAGAAGTTACAGTATAACATTCCAGCGTACAACCTAGTTGGGTAATACATTTAGGCTGAATCAATTCTACCAGCTCGTGTGTTATCCTAAATATGGTTGCTTTTACTCCTTGTAGCACTTCATCAATATTGTTCCACCCATCCTCAAAACTAATGGTCATCGCAAACCCTTCACATAGAACATCCCATTCACCTATCCCATGGCAGAGCTCTGTTTCTATATACCAGTTCATTGGTATAACATCTAGGGTATGACATAACTGGTGCACCCACTTAGGTTATGGCTTTTCTCCATGGGCCTGCATCCACTTAGACAAATGCGCATGCGGATCATCGTGCCCATTGAACTTATCTGTCAATCACACCCTAGGATTCCCTATTCATGTGCACATCATTCCCCTACATTTGCGCTAGTTGTAAAAGCTCCCGTTGTGCGTACCCCACCATCTTGCGGGTGTAGTCTGCAATACCTAGTCCAAGGCCTGGAATCATTGCTTGTCTGGCACCTCCCTTTCAAATTTATTCAAGAAGGTATCTACCTCACATAGACCATCATAGGTAGGCAAGTCTTTTACTTTTGTCGATATGCAGCGCAGCGACCTTGTCATAATATTACAATTCATTGTAGTTACCTCATGTAACCGACTCTGCCATCGCTCTTTTTCCTCATCTGAATTGGAAGTAAGGAGCTTTCGCGCTCCCATGCAATCTGCCCATCCACAGTGGGATTCACCTAGTCTTGGTTTTGTGTTGTTAACTTATATATGTATTCCAAATCATCATCACTTTTATAGTCATGCATCGGCTCCGTATAGCGTGATCCTTTAGCAGGGTCTAGGGGTATAATTACGCATAGTGACTTCTTTTCAAAAATCATTTTTTGCTTTTTTAGATTGATCATCCCGTTCATGTCAGTGGCCCAATCAATTCCTAAGAGCGTGGGGAAGGGATTGATGTCATCAACAATCTCTATCACTTCAAATTTTGCCAACACGCTCACTCCCTCAATATCCACAGTTATTCCCCGCAATCACCCCATGGGTATTATTTTCTACTGGTTCACCATCTTTAGCTGAATTGGAGACCACTGCAATGCAGGTCACCCCATTCGCTCCCATGTCTATTTTGGCAGAATATTCGCATCCGATCCTAAATCTAAGATGACTTGATCCATCTCATATTCTTTGATTTGTGCAGTTAGTCTCATATCTCTTCCCGTTCTTGTCTTATGTTTTCCTATCTTCCTGACTATGCACGGTTCTCCTAGCACGGTCCCAGAGCATCTGTTAATGAGTTCCTATAACCCTTTGACTGGCTTACTGTCACGCAGTAGCTTCATACATGTTTCCAGGGACATTGTGAGCATATATTGGTCCATCTCTAGCTCTGGTTTATATTTGCTTCCTGAAGTGGAGGCATCAATGAAGATCTTCTTAGCTTCCACGAAGGTTTCCCGAGTGTGCTCCAAATAAAACTCTGCTTCTTTCACCGAAGCTTTGCAAACCCAAGCACTATCTTTTGGTTGTTTTCCTTTGTCATCTCCCATCGTGATTCCGCTTCAGAGCACAATGTTCACATTCAGATCTTCCTCTCATTGCTCACACCTCATCATCTGTAGGTTCTAATTCAGGGGAGGCAATAGCGCTCCACTTCCGCATATCCTAGCTATCAGTGTAGGACAATCTTCTGTCTCATGATCAAACAAGGTACAATACAAACACAACGGGTGCACTGGATTCATGCAATCACGACCATAATGTACTGGCCCTCCATAATTATAGCATATTAACTGTCCACAGCCTCTTCTAAGTCCTCCTTTACCTCGGCCTCATCCGTAGCCCTGGCATCATGTTCGCACCATTCCTGCATTTCAGTCAAGGGGTCGTGTTTCAACCTGAACTCAGTAGGTGGGATTTCTATCCATCATTAACTTGTATCTTATACAAGTTCACTCATCATGTCCCACTGACCTACAAAAGTTGCAGAACAACTGTTGCGAATTTTGTGTATGCTTCTGTAATAAGTGACAATTGTCCATGTTGTGTTTTCCTGCTATTTGACAAATCATGCACCACAAAGCAAGTGTCGCGCTAGGTCTTGCTTATGCGTTCAGTCTTAAGGGGATCGATCCTCCTCTTGCGAGATAATTTGTGAAACCCAAGGAATGGTTCTTGTCATGACCCTGACCCTTGCATTTTATGGACCATACCTCTTTGCACACTTCTAGTCGCGTTGTCCTATCTTGTTTCAAACTCAGCATCTCAAGGCATAAATTTTTCAGTTTCACATGGATCTGTTGAACTCCTAAGTTAAGATCCTGCATCGGGGTCTCATGTAGCCTCATAGAAATATCTAAGGCCTCTGCCTGAGTTGTTATCTTCTACTATGATAGCGCACTCATTAAATGTGGAATTAGCGAAGCTACAAACCAATCGCGATGCTCTCCATTTGTTAGATTCATATTAGCTTCGAGAATCGTACATTTTAGCCTCTGATCCAGCTCCCAAGGAGTCATGCCTGGTAGCATCGTGATCTCTTCGAATCCAATGATTGATTGTGCTTCAGACTTCGGCTTACTAAATTCTCTATTTAACACTACTTGGATATCCGCGATTCCCGCATTTGAATTATCATTGGAGTGCTTAATATACCAAGTCAGTATATAGTCCTGTAGGGTGCTAACCAGTGTCACTTTCTCTATATTTTCATTTGTAACTCCTTGCGCTTCCCATACAACCCTTACCACAAACCAGAATTGGTCCGGAACCTCATTTCCCAAACCTTTGAGCACAGGCAACCTCATTGCGCTTGCCATATTGAATCGTGGTGGTGGTGGAGGTGGTACGGGTGAAGATGGAGGTAATGCTGGTGAAGATAGTGGTGGTGTGGGTGGAGGTGGTATTTGCGGAATTCTTTGCCTTATCATTTGGATCGTACTTCACGGTAAGACCTTTGCTAACTTTTACTTGTCCCTTGTGGAGGTGAAATCAAGGGGCTAGTTTTTGGTCCCTTATTTCCTTTGTTCTTTTAAGCTTTTCCACTTTGCATAGCCTTGAACATCAAGGTAACTGTATAAACCTCTTTTTGCAAAATAGCATTTCAATCCAAGTATTCAAAGATTTTACGTACTTACCTCGGGGTCCTTTGACAAAGCGTCACTCTGCCTCGCTGTAGCTAACTAAGGTGTCAACTACAAACTCAGTAATGAATCCTCCTATAATACAATCGAGCCAATGATCAACAACATGTGTGATCTTATACTCTGATGCCTCCAACCTTCACACTAACTCTTGGGTCCACACAATAGGACCGTCAAGTTTCCACCTTCCTTGGCTATATGCTAGCTTCACGATTCACTCGTATATCTTAGTAGGGAAGGACGCAAAGAAGATTTTGTGGATCTTCATGTACAGGTAGCAGTCTAACCACTCCTCTTTTGACAGTCATGGGTTCTTGTTCTCCTGCACTGCGAACTCGTGAATTCTTTTGTTCAACCAGCCTTCAATTTCCTTCTTATTTGGATTCCAATGATGCGACATTAGATATCTCTATGCAGATTCCAGTCCTGGCAACATAACCATTTGCTGGCTTGTGGGGGCCTGACCCAGGTTTGGAGTTATTTAGCTAAACAAATCCCTACACTACTGGCTTTTTCGGCATCAGCCCACGGAGCGCGGATTGAAGTCTCACCCAAAGCCGTATGGGGGGATGATGGAACCAAGTTTCCGCACCCTTGAGATGTCTGAGACGTCGATTTAGTCCAGCTAGATCTATCTTTGTGCAGGTCATCTTGCACACTTGATCCAACCTTCAATACCTTCGTGATCTGTTATAATCATCTTTTGCACAACCCTAACCAAGTGCTAAGATGCTTTTGCACTACTAGGGCAGTGAACTTCACTATTTCCCCGAACTACACCGTGTATCTTACTTATCTTCTTAACAGATCTTAGCTAACTTCGTGTAAATAGATATTCTATCTTGCATTCACTTAATTAATACAATTTTACACATTCGCACATCATATAAGTATTAGAAGTGAACTTCATATGCAAGATAATAGATGCATAAAACAGAAAATAAATATACATAATTTATAGGAAACTTCCCTTTATTAATACTTGCACTCTTATAGACTCGACTCGCCCTCAAAACTCAGCTGCAGGGGTTCGTGCACTTAGCCACGGACTACTAGGCCTCTTCACACTCAGCTGCAGAGCCTTCTCCTACTCTACGACCCAAAAACTAGACTTTACTCCATAGATCTATCTTGCATACATCATGTGTTCATCTTTCGTTATTAATTTATTTCTCTCTTAACTAGTTAGAGTGACACTTTATTTACACAATGCCATGGTCCGGAGACCATGGGTTGATCTCTATAGCCACCATTACAATAACAAAACTAAGGGTGGATAACCTTATGACTCTTTTACGAACTACGCACTCTGTGCCCACAAAATGTGGAGTCTTTACATTAGAATTACAATCTTTGGTCAAAATATGGGATCTAAGCTCCAAAACTTCCCTTTGGGGATCTCATGCCCAACAGGAATCCTCCACCTCAAGTGAAGAAAATCAAGGAAGAAAGGATGGTTGTATAGACATGCTAGGGTTTCTAATTTAGGGCCGAGAAGTTGTAGGCCTAAAGCAGAGGAAAGGAAGCCGAGATCTGAAAGGAAGTTGAACCAAAAGGAAAGAGCAGGAAGTTCACTACTATTGACTCAAGAGGGTAAGCTAAGAAGCTCGATGTCTTGGTCTTAGAGAGGTGAAATAGGTTTTGGTCTTGGTCTTCGTATTCGCCAATTGGAATCTCTATAAGAATAAGAATTTGTTTAGGTTTTCTTATCAAAGAGTCAGAGGTTTTGGCCCTAGATGATAGCCTATATTTTGTGTCTCTTGTCTATTTATAGTCTATGAATTAGTGGTTTTTTGATGAAGAAGAACACTAATATCCTAATTAAAAGAAGATCATAATCTAAATAACTAAAAATCACTTGCAAGAAGTTAATAATAAAAGAGAAATGACTTAATCTTTATGCCCTAAATTCATTAACATGGTATCCGAGCTAAGGTGACTAAGTGAAGGAAGGGAATCTTATCAATGTACACTCAAGGACCAAACCTCAAGGAAGGAATCAAAGCAAAGCTCATCTTGAAGTCAAAGGAAGAATCATAACCCTAGATAAAATAAGTCTACAAAGAAGTATTGGAATCATCATCCAAAAGAAGGCCAACTTCTACTCAAGTTAAAGTGTATTGAACATTATTCACAAACCTAGATCCAATCTTATGGAGTACCTCCCAAGCTACACAATTCAACATATCCCTCTCCAGTGTATATATTTATGACTCTTCCTAATAGAAACTCAACACTTTGGGGAGTTACAAATACCTATCCTGACATGGTATTAGAGCACAAGTATCAAGTTTAGGTATTCTTCTACCTTTGTAACTCCTATCTGCATTCCCTTTTCATGGTTCATCAACTTTTCATATCTGACATTTTGGCTAGCATGAGAAATCTAACATTCCTTCCTTAGTATCTTGACTCAGTACTCATATTCTCTTACTAGCATCTTGAAGTAATGTGGGCTATCAAATATTATTAAGATGGGTAACCATATATGTTCATGCTTTTGTTGATGGATGGTGATGAGGTTCAAATTTTCATAAATCTCTCATGACAGTAACTGTTTTTTAATAGACTCTTACTCACTACCATCTCTTTTAACCCTTACCTGGTTTAATGGCCACGCAAGATAGAAGAAGTGATTCCTCTGAAGATATTCATAGAGGATTATCATAGAGTGAATATATGCCTATGATATTGCACAAAAAATAGTGCAGGTGGACATGAATCTCATAGTGGTGTTGTGGTGTCAAAGAGCTAATATTGTGAACTATTATGTGTTGAATTACATATGTCATGGATTATGGCGAAGGTTCTATCTCTAGTTAAAACTATGGTATGTTCCTTGGTTTATATTATATGTTGTTTGTACTTTATGTATGTGTTAGCCTTGGTTCAGATATGATGATATGCATTTGGTCTCCATGGTGATTGATACATGATGTTTATGAAATAGAGAGAGTTTTTATAAAAGTACCATTGTTTATTTAATATATAAATTGGTGTTAGTCTAACATGAAACCAAATACCATTGTTATATATATATATATTTATATATATATTATATTCGATAGAAGATTATATAATATTTGGATCAAGATCCAACGTTGGTTTTGATTTATTTTCAACACCATTGTAGATAAATTTATATGATTGGTCTCTATTGTTTGTAGAGATATGTTAAATTTTTTCATCAATGATTATATTGCCATATTTTGACTACTAAAGGGTCATCTTAGAAGTTTTGTAGAGATGCATTCACTCATCTAAAATAGAGCTCGCCATATTGGAGAACAATAATAACAATCCCTATTCATTGAATTTTGCATTAGTAAATGAAGAGGTGATTCACCACATTGTACCATTTATAAATTAATTTAGTGCTTTAAAGAAGTTGAAAGACTCATATGACTCACACTCATAGCTTGATGTAGTCCAACTAATGATCAAACTCTTGAACTTTGAATTGAAATATGGTGATCCCCTTGCCCTAGCCTTTAAAATCAGAACTATTATTCATGATGTCGAAGCCACTCATGCTAAATGGATGTTCCTTTCATAAATTTTGTCAGGGCATTATATCCCACATATTCACATTACCTTGAATCATTACAAGCTAGTGGAAAACTTTAATAAATTACCTTTGACTCTCTTGTGGAGAAGTTTGTAGAAAGAGATAGATATTTTGGAAAGAGAAAGACAATTGCTTAGTCTCCTAAAGTTTGTTCCTTGCACAAAAAGAGAAGAATCAGGCAAAGGATTCTTATAGAGGAAGAGGTGGCAAAAGAGGTTGTGGAAAAAAGAATAATAGAGGCAGGGGGAAATGCTACCAAGGAGGAAGACACAATATTCATTCTATACGCTACAATAGAAATTCACATGATTATTCCACATGAAATATCTCTTGGGATATAATAAAACAAGAAAGGAATGAAGAGAAGGGTAAATCACCACATCCAGGGAATGGTAAAGCACCTAAATCCTGTGGAAAAAATATAACTAGGTTCTGTCTTCATAACAACATGTGCTATTGTGATTTTATGTTATTGATGCAATGAAGAAAATAAAATTATTACTGTAATGCATGTCTCATGTGGAAAGAGTTAATCTTGCGGACAAAACTAACCTCCCTAGAAGCTTAAGGCTTTCTAGTGACAAACAAGACAATTAAGAACAATCCTTCTCTAAACATGCATTTACCATACAAGAAATCAAGTGTTTAGATCCTACCTGTAGTCCAACGGTGTTGTAGTAGTCTAGCCTTGTCGATCCGGATGAGCTCCTCCTTCACTTCGAAACCTGCATTCACTAACAATCAAACGATTAAACAACACCTGAATATCTCATAAAATAAAACATATTCAACATACAGACCAAGGA
>APFE030845958.1:68515-136421 GCA_000404065.3 Pinus taeda
GGATACATGAACCATCTGGAGGCGCTCAATACACGTCAAACAAGCTTCTAGAATGCTCTAGATTTGACCACAAGTAACGTTTTTAAGATGAAACTCGTGCCTTTTGACCTTTACAGGAGTACGCACCCACCCCATTACATACAGAGCGTACAAGTACGCAGGTATTATGAATTTGGGATGCATACACGCAGGTAAGGTTGAGAGAAACTGTGTACCCAGAGATAAATATGTTCTTAAAGACTTTCTCTCTTTCTTGAAGTTTGACATGGAGAGCAGAGGTATGAGGCTTGCCAAGGAGGATAGTATGACTGTTGATGGAGCCATACTAACTGCAAATAGTCATGGTGAAAAATTTTAGTGTAACAGTTCAGAGAACATAATTTAAGAGATTGTCAGTCAAGGAATAGTCTGCAATAGGAAGTGCGAAGAAAGAGTCTCATGACTAGTGATGAGTAGGAAAGATAAGGTGAAGACTGTGGTAATATTTTTGGGTCTATTTTGGGATAATCTAGTTCACGAGTGCAAGGAAACAAGTGTTTTCCACTACAAAAAAAGATGAGGTTCTGCTTTGATACTCAAAGATCAAATCTAGGAGAAAATTGAGGTGCAACACAAGCCAAGTTCGGAGTTATTTAGCCAAATAAATCCCTACACTAAGGGCCCTTTCGGCATCAGCCCGTGGAATGTGGATTGAAGTCTCACCCAAAGTTTTTGCACCCTTGAGATGTCTTAGATGTTGATTTAGTCCAACTAGATCTGTCTTCCTGGAGGTCATTTCACACACTTGTTCCAACCTTCAATACCTTCGCGATCTATTATAATCATCTTTCATGCAGCCATAACTAGGGGTTGAGATGCTTTTGCGCTGCTAGGGCAGCGAACTGTATTTTCCCAAACTACACCACGTATCTTACTTATGTTCTTAACATATCTTAGTTAACATTGTGTAAACATATATTCTATCTTGCATTCACTTAATTAATACAATTATACACATTCACGTATCATATAAGTATTAGAATTGAATTTCATACCTAGGATAACAGATGCATAAAACAAGAAATAAATATACATAAATGATAGGAAACTTCTCTTTATTAATATTTCCACTGTTACAAACTTGACTCGCCCTGCACACTTAGTTGGAGGGGTCCGTGCACTTAGCTGCGAACTACTAGGCATCCGCGCACTTAGGTGCAGAGCATTATCTTACTCTATGACCCAGAAACTAGACTTTACTCCATAGAACTATCTTGCATAACTAAACTACTATTTTACAAACTACGCACTCCGCGCCCACAAAATGTGGAGTCCTTACATCAAAATTACAATCTTTGGTCAAAATATAGGCTCTAAGCCCCAAGACTTCCTTTGGGGGATCCCATGCCCAATAAGTCCCCAACACAAACATCGTGACTCGCCCCCAAGTCACTATGTTGGTGTGGGGATCTTTACATGAAGACCTCCCAACTCTGACTAGATCGCTGCAAGCTTGGAAATGCAATGAGTGACTGCCTGTTGTACTTCCTTGACATGTTGTTCAATGACCACTTTGGCAGAACTGCTATCCTAGATCCTTTCCTACATTGCTTGCAGTTGCGTGTGATTTTCTTCAATGGAGGCTATAATGGTGTATGCCTCATCAATCCACAACTATAAGCACGCCTTCAAAACTTCTTCCTTATGCCAAGCAACATCCACCTCCTCCTTGACTGCTTTAGTCTGTTACAGCCTCACAAGCCTCTGTGTAAGGGCAATGATCTATGTATTCCCTTTTACTTTGTCGTATCTCTGTCGTAGCTTGCACACCTCTATCTCTAGGTGGTGTATGTTTGGGTACTCCTACAGGGTGGTGAGAACATCAAACGACTGCTTGAATAGCGTTGTGCAGTCTATCACTGCATTTTTAACCTCCATTATTACTGCTGTAATCATGATGATGCGCTGTTCCATAACCTACAAAGGAGTTGAAGGCCGTGCCTTTAATTGCAGTTCTGCTATCTGAAGGTTCAGCTTCAGCTAAACCTTGGCCATTTCCTCTTTTTCCTTGCACACCCCTGCTATTAATTTTTGGATGCACACTTCCTCTGGTTCTTCTACTTGGAAGGACAACTCTGGGATCATCTGGTAGGCTTCCTCTACCACCTGCACTATTTGTCTGTTTTACACCACTATGTCGTCAGGCAATAGGCTCAACTGTTCAATGTTGATGTACTCATCGCTCATTGCCTGGAGCATAGGACCGTCCCTAGCTCTTAGTTCTATAGTAACTCCATCGTGCAAAATATAGAGTGTCTCCGAAGGGAGAAAAACTATGTTTAATCCGATTCCCTTCAACCCGCAGACCATAGGCCTGCCGGCCTCATTTTCTGTAAAGAATGCTCCATCTAGTAGCACTATGGTATTGGTTGTTTGCGAGCACAACGTTTCCTCAGCCGTAGACATGCCTACTATGAGGTTGGTTGACATAGTTCCGGCCTGTGGAGTGAACACCTACGACTCCTGTATCTATGCCCAGAGATACCCAAACACCATCTGGCATTCCTCCTCAAACTACTGTAGGGCCTTCGTGGTGACCTCCTTCACTGTCTTGCCAATTTCGTGTAGATCCCCCTTAGTGAGGGTGATTGGGTTGAACAAAGTATTTGAAGCCTTCGACTTCTTTCATGGCCCTACCTCCTCTCTTGGGCATGGAAGTTTTAGTTGAGTGGATGTTATCTGTGGGTCCATGCCACCTTGCTCTATATTAGTCTCTAGCTTAGGCGAAGGCAAATTCTATCCTTTGCTCACTTCTTCTGCTATCTCTTGCTACTCTTCTGCTAACTTCGCAGTATCACGCACCACCTGGGCCTTAGCCACTGCTTCTTCCTTCGTACATTTCTTTGCCAACTGCGCTATCCATAGTTTCGCCTCTTCCTTCTTCCGCTACATGGCAAACTTCCCTACTTCCACCGTGGAGTCAGCTAGAGCATGCCACTCCAGCAGCCATGACTCAAGGACTGTGAAGATGACATCTTTTGTCACTAGATAGGGTAACTCGTGCCACGTATTTGCAGGGTCCTTCCATGCCTTGAAGTAGACATGGTTAAAATCTACCTTGAACTCCGTGAAGATCTGTAGACTATTGTGGACTATGGGCGTTAACTACAATTTGTTATTAATCCCCATTCTTACGTTCATCTCCATGAGCACCCAGAATATTTTGTTGTCCCTTATCCTTTGTGCATACCTGGTTTCCAACAACAATGCATGCTTTGCTATCTCTAGAAGGTCTTGCGTGATCGTCGGGAACTGGCTATCTTCGAGCAATTCCCATGCCACCAGTACTATGGACAACAGAAGCCCCGCATAATGAAAAGTTTTTCCCTGCTCCTATGCCTCGCGGTAGTTCTCAAGGAACTCTGCACATAAGTAGTTTTCCCAGTTGAACTCGACCCCTTCTGCACATTGCACTGCTAGTGCAACCACTAGTGTCAGCACCTCATCTGCGTGACACTTCGACATAACCTTCCCTGCCAATATCTTCATCGCAACTTTAACCGAAGGGTTGTTGATGCTAGAAATGGTGTACCATCTCTTCTTCTTCTCTAGCTTAAACTTATTCTTCATGGCCTCCGTGATGGCCAAATCATTGCTCTTTCCCTCCGAGATGTTTGCTGGGTCCTCCCCTTTGTAAGGGAGCCAGGTAATTCTATGAATCAAATGGTCTATGATGGGGGTGGGCTCCTCTAGCCACAAGCACCCATCATACACCAGGAAGAGCAATTGCTTTAAGAAAAAAATGGTCACTGGGGCGAGATGGTAATGCAACACCCATAGTAGGTTTAGCAACCCTACTATATCAACCCCTCTCAACCATTTATGCGACTCCAATTCTATGATTCTCACCGGCGCGTCTTTCTTCTGGTGCATGAGTTGTGCTGTTACGAGATGCGGGAACTTCTCATGGTTTGCGAGATCCCAATCCTCAAACTTTAGCACGCGCACTCGTCCCAAGTGTGCTCCTTAAAAAATAATGTCATCACAGAGTAGTGGAGTCTCTAGAGAGCTCTTGTTCTCATATATATCTTTGGGCACCTTTGCTTTACCCTTCCATGGAGGAACATATGCGGATAGCCTAGTAAGTGGGTCTGCACCATGGGTCTCAACCTCCATTTCTACATCCTCCTCTTCTACCAGGATGTATTTCAATTATTCCTCCTCATCGGCCTCCAAATTGATAGCCTTCCCCTTTTCTTCCATGGTGAGCCTAGTCCTCATCATATTTCTAGGTGATATGCGCACCAGTACCATGACCTACTTGTATTTCTTGGGTCTCAACGTGCGCGGCGATTTAGGAATTTTGTGACTATCCCAACACATTTTGGGGTTTCCACTTTCGTAATGGCCTGCGTTGCTTCCTCGGCGGTCATTACTCTGGTATCCATGGCTTCTTCAGGTGTTTCCGTAGTGCCCTTACACAAGTTTCTCAACGTCTCAGTTAATTCATCAAGCAACGAATTCACCTTCAAAATATCAAACAAGTCTGGCTTCACGAGTGTCTGTGCGTGCGACAACTCAGTTCTCAAATTACCAAGTGTTGTTTGTTGGATAGCCCTTTGTAATTTATAGTGCCTTTTGAATTTCAATTCGACCATTCCCCCCGCATTCAGTCCATTAATGCTCGATTGGTGGCAGATTTTCAAGAATCTATCCTATAAAGTTCACCTTAAATGGTTGTCGGCCACTCCATTTGGTTTGAAACTAGGCATCACATCATGAATAGTGATTTTAATGGTCACTTTTCAGCTAACCTGCATGATAGCCTAGCTACCCTTGCACTGTCGTGGACCCTGGGACACTTTGCTACTGCGCATAGTCATGACATCTCACAGCTCCTCGACAGAATAATTTATAGCCTTGCGCCTCCTTTCAGTTGCTTGGAGTGCTAAGACTATGCTTTTGTTCGCTAGTCATATGGCCAAGCCCCCTATGTATGTCTTCAAACGACTGCCATTGACTTTTCCTGGGAAGAGTTCTCCATTTAACTTTACCAACTACATCACATCACCATATGTGATCTTCTTAATAAGATAAAGTCCCAACTAATTCATTCTAAGCTTCCCTTAGAATTTATCGAACTTACTATCATACAAAAACACCAAATATTTCACCTTGAAGGTGCGCAACTTAATATGTCGATCGTGCCAAGCCTTTTCGCATTACTTTTGCACCTGCTAGTGAAATCCAGCCAAAAAGCATTCTTCCTCGAGATCCTCCAACTGCGCGAGCCTCTCCTCTAGGGCTCTGTGATCCGTTATACCTGTGAGAGTTGTTATGCATAGACTAATCACGATGTATTCCATAATCATTACGCTTCCACTCCATAGACAAGCCTAAAAGGTGTTTGTCCCATCATTTTCTTGCATGTCTTCCTATAAGCCCATAATACTGTAGGTATGCATAGGTCCCAATCACTTCATTGTGCGTTGCATACCTTGGTCAATGTGGTCTTCAGTAATTTTTTGAGCTCTTCTTCTGTCCCATTAGCTTATGGGTAATATAGTGTGCTCTTCTGATGATACACCCGAAACTCTTCTGTTAGTGCGCTAATTGTTTCATTTAGAAAGTACGTACCATGATCACTCATTAAGATCTCTAGACATCCAAATCGCGCCAATACGTGTTCAAACATAAAGTTGGTGGCAGCTGCAGCTGTGCAATCCTTCATCGGCTGTGCTTCTACCCAACGAGTCAGGTACTCTGTCGCGGTGATAATATACCTTGCGCCTATTTTTCCTTGAGGTTTGATATGTCCTACAAAATCTATTGCTCACTTTCTAAAAGGTTGCAATGTCGTTTGTGGGTTCAAAGGCATTTCATTGCTTCACGATGGCTTACTTGTTTTTTGACATACATCACATGCGTTGCAATGTGCTTTTGAATCTTGATGAAGGGTTGGTCACCACAACCCGATGCATAGAATCTTCTCTACGGTCATTCTTCTCACATAATGTCCTCCTGCATTGCCCCCATGAGCATCTGTGAGGATGTTTCTTTGCTCAAATTCGGGTACGTACCTTAGCAGTATTTCATCATTCCCCATATTGTGCAGATGCCCAGCAATGACAGAGAAATCTGTCGTGCCCACCACTAATTCCTTCTTCTGTTGGACAAAGTATTCTTTCTACACAGTTCCAGTTGTTAGAAAGCAAATTATATCTTGAAATGTCCATCTGCTATGTGCACAACAGAGAAATGCGCGTCGGGTAATTCTTCCTCTAGACTAGTAGGTTCCTCCCCTGTTTCAATGTAAAATAGGTGATCTGGTCCCACGTTCAATCCTCCAGGCTTCACAACAACTTCAAAATCATATTCTTGGAACAATAAAAGCCATCTGCATATGCACCCCCCAAAGATAGGCTTACTGACCAAGTACTTCAGCACAGAATGATCTGTGTATATCTTAAAGTGTCCTCCTAGCAAGTAGTGTTGATACTTCTCGAGTGCATACACCATAGCTAGTCCCTCACGCTTAGTGATGGAATATTTATTCTTTGCTTTAGATAATCTGAAACTCGCAAATGTGATAGGGTGATCCAATCCTTCTCCATCATCTTGTGTTAGTACTACCCCCAGCGCTATACACAACACGTCAACATGGACATGAAACTCTTTTTTCCAGCTTGGGAAGACCAGAATCGATGTAGTAACCATGTTTTCTTTCAATACATCCAGGCTTTTCTTACAACCATCGTTCCAG
The DNA here is from genome assembly GCA_000404065.3 of Pinus taeda. Lineage (NCBI taxonomy): Eukaryota > Viridiplantae > Streptophyta > Pinopsida > Pinales > Pinaceae > Pinus > Pinus taeda. The sequence continues at coordinate 75,258 of APFE030845958.1, forward strand.
TAGAATGTGACATCCTTTTTCAATAGCTTTCCATCGATGTGGTTATCTAGGCATAATCTTTGAGGAACTTTCTGTAGTACCCCGTATGTCCCAAAGTAGCATGCAACTATTTCGCACTCTGCAACATTTCCAAATTTAGAATTACCATGATTTTCACAGGGTCTACCATCAGCCTTTGTTTACAAACAACATGCCCCAACAGGTTCCCAAAATGAACGAGGAATAGCCACTTCTTGAGGTTGAGCGTGATTTGGTATCTTCGACATGTATCTAGCATTAAGCGCAAGTTCACTACATGGCACCCAACCAGCCCAAATATACTCTAGTCATCAAAATAGACCTCCAAGATCTTATGAATATATTCCCTGAATTTCACAAGATCCACACATATTCTTATTTTGTCCTTTTGCTTCTTCTCTTGTACCACCATCGGGCCTGCCCAATCAAATTTCTCCATAAGCTCAATGATGCCTGCTGCGAGCATCTTATATAGTTCTACGTGAACCTTCTCCTTGTATTTTGGAAGCGATATGGCCTCTACTTAACTGGCTTCGTGTCGGGTTTGAACATTATCTTCATTACCCCTAAATCTCTGATTATTCCCTTCAAATCCATAAACTAGGTCGGGAATAAGTCCTGATATTCGCAGAGTAATTAAGCGACCTTATCCACCATGGAGCCGTCCTAATAGCCTCCAATCTTTGCGAATTTAGGTTACACCTTTGTACCAATATTCACCTGCTTAGTCTTCACCAGCGTGGTTATGTCAGGGTTCTCAATCTGTGGTCCCTGAACCACGGAGTGGCCTTCTGTCTCTGGAATGTTAATTTTCCATAGATCTTCATATTCTTATTTAGAAGTTACATTATAATATTCCAGTGAAAAACTCAGCTGATTATCCTATTAGGTTGAATCAATTGTGTTGGCTCCTGTGTTATCCTAAATATGGTTGCTTTTATCGCTTGTAGCGCTTCATCAATACTATACCACCCATCCTCAAAACCGAAGGTCATCATGAAATCTTCACACAAAACATCCCATTCACCTATCCCATGGCAGATCTCTATTTATATATACCAGTTCATTGGTATAACATATAGCGTATGACAAAACAGATGCACCCACTCAGGTTGTGGCTTTTCTCCATAGGCCTGTATCCACTTGGCCAGATGCACGTGTGGATCATCCTGCCCATTGTACTTATCTGTCAATCACACCCTAGGCTTCCCTATTTGTGTGTACATCATTCCCCTACATTCCAGCCAATCCTCAAAGCTCCCTTTTTGCATACCCCACCATCTCGCTAGTGTAGCGTGCAGTACCCAGTCCAAAGCCTAGAAGCATTGCTTTTCTACCACCTCCCTTTCAAATTTATTCAAGAAGGTATCTACCTCACTTAGAACATCATAAGTAGGCAAGTATCTTACTTCTGTCGATACGCAACATAGTAACCTTGTCATAATATTACAATTCAGTGTAGTTACCTCATGTAACCAATTTTACCATCGGTCTTTTTCCTCATCCGAATCTGAAGTACAGGATCTTTCACACTCCCATTCAATCCGCCCATCCATGGTGGGATTCACCTTGTCTTGGTTTTTTGCTATTAACTTATAGATGTAGTCCAAATCATCATCACTTTCATAGTCACGCATCACCTCTGTATAGCACGATCCTTCAGCAGGGTCCAGGGGTACAATTACGCATAGTGACTTCTTTTCAAAAATCATTTTTTGCTTTTTTAGATTGATCAACCCATTCATGTCAGTGGCCCAATAAATTCCTAAGAGTGTGCAGTAGGGATTGATGTCATCAACAATCTCTATCACTTCAAAGTCTGTTAGCGCGTTCGCTCCCTCAATATCCATAGTTATTCCCTGTAATTGCCCCATGGGTATATTTTTTTGTTGGTTCGCCATCCTTAGATGAATTGGAGACCACTGCAGTGTAGGTTGCCCCATTCACTCCCATCTCTATTTCAGTATAACATTTGCATCCGATCCTAAATCTAGGATGACTTGATCCATCTAATATTCTCTGATCTGCACAGTTAGTCTCATATCTCTTCCCGTTCTTGTCTTATGTTTTCCTATCTTCCTGAATACACGTAGTTCTCCTAGCACGGTCCTAGTGCATCTATTAATGAGTTCCTGTAATCCTTTCACCACCTTATTGTCATGCAGTAGCTTCATACATGTTTCCAGGAACACTGTGTGCATAGATGGGTCCATCTCTGGCTGCGGTTTATCTTTGCTTCCTGAAGTGGAGGCATCAACAGAGTTCTTCTTAGCTTCCATGAAGGTTTCCTAAGTGCACTCCAAATCAAACTCTGCTTCTTTCGCTGGAGCTTTGTGAACCCAAGTACTATCTTCTGGTTGTTTTCCTTTGTCATCTCCCATCACGATTCCACTTTGGAGCACAATGTTCACATTCAGATCTTCCTCGCACTACTTAGACATCATCATCTGCAGTATCTAAGTTGAGGGAGGTGGTAGCACTTCTATTTCGTGTATCCTAGCTATCAGTGTAGGACAATCTTCTGTCTCATGATTAAGCAAGGTGCAATACAAACATGATGGTTGCATTGGATTCATGCAATCGTGAGCATAATGTATTGGCCCTCTGCAATTATAGCATATCAACTTCCCACGACCTCTTCTAGGTCCTCCTCTACCTCGGCCTCATCTGCGCCCTTGAAATCCTGTTCACGCCATTCCTGCATTTCGGTCAAGGGGCCACATTTCAGCCTAAACTCTATAGGTGGTAGTTCTATCCATCATTAACTCATAGCTTCTACAAGTGCACTCATCATGTCCCACTGACCTACAAATGTTTCAGAACAACTGTTGCGAATTTTGTGTATACTTCTATAACAAGTGACAATGGCATGTGGCATGTGTTTCCTATTATTTGACAAATCATGCACCACAAAGCAACTGTCGCGGTAGGTCCTGCTTACGCTTCCAGCCTTAAGGGGATCAGTTCTCCTCCTGCGAGGTAATTTGTGAAAACCGAGTAGTGGTCCTTGTCATGACCCTGAAAGTTTCATTTTACGCACCATATCTCTTTGCGCACTTCTAGTCGAGTTGCCCTGTCTTGTTTCGGGCTCTGCATCTCAAGGCATAAATTATTTAGTTGTGCATGGATCTGTTGAACTCCTAAGTTAAGATCCTGCATCGAGGTATCATGTAGCCTGACTGAAATCTCTAAGGCATCAGCCTGAGTCATTATCCTCTACTACGGTAGCGTGCTCCTTAAATGTGGCATTAGCGAAGCTACAAACCACTCGCAATGTTGTCCATCCATCAGATTCATATTAACTTCACGAATCATACATTTCAGCCTCTGATCCAGCTCCCAAGGGGTCTTGCCTGGTAGCATCATGATCTCTTTGAATTCAGTGATTGATTGTGCTTCAGAATTCAGCCTGCTAAATTCTCTATTTACTTGGATATATGTGATTCCCACATTTGGATTATCATTAGAGTGCTTAATATACCAGGTCAGCACGCCATCGTGTAGGGTGCTAACCACTGTCACTTTCTTTATATTATCATCTGTAACTCCTTTTCCTTCCCATATGGCCCTTACCATGAACCATAATTTGTTCGAATCCTCATTTCCCAAACCTTTGAGCACAAGAAACTTCATTGTGCTGGCAATATTGAATCATGGTGGTGGTGGAGGTGGTACGGGTGAAGATGGAGGTGATGGTGGTGAAGCTGGTGGTAGTGTGGGTGGAGGTGGAATTTGCAGGATTCTTTACCTTATCATATGGATTGCTCTTCGTGGTAAGACCTTTGGGAGCTCTTCCTCGTCCCCTCGCGGAGGTGAAATCAAGGGGCTAGTTTTTGGTCCCTTATTTCCTTCGTTCTTGTAAGCTTTTCCACTTTGCTTAGCCCCAAACAACAAGGTAACTTCATAACCCTCTTTTCCCACAATATAATTTTAATCAAGTATTCAAAGACTTTATGTACTTACCTCGCGGTCCTTTGATAAAGTGTTTCTCTGCCTTGTTGTAGCTAACTGAGGTGTTAAACACGAACTCAGTTTTGAATCCTCCTATAATTCAATCAAGCCAATGATCAACAATATGCACAATCTTATACTCCGATGCCTCCAACCTTCGCACTAACTCTTGGGTCCACACAATAGGACCGTCAAGTTTCCACCTTCCTTGGCTATATGCTAGCTTCGCAATCCACCTGTATAGCTCAGTAGGGAAGGACACGAAGAATATTTCATGGATCTCTATGTACAGGTAGCATTCTAATCACTCTTCCTTTGACACTCGTAGGTCACTATTCTCCTATGCTGCAAACTCGTGAATTCTTCTTTTCAGTCAGCCTTCAATTTCCTTCTTAGTTGGATTCCAATGATGTGACATCATACATATCTATGTAGATTTCGGTCTTCGCAAGAGAACCATTTGTTGGCTTAACAAGGCCTAATCCGGGTGCGAAGTTATTTAGCTAAACAAATACCTACACTATTGGCTCTTTTGGCATCAGCCTGCGGAGCGTAGAGTGAAGACTCACTCGAAGAAGTATGGGAGGATGCTGGAACCAAGTTTCTGCACCCTTGAGCTATCTAAGATGTCGATTTAGTCTAACTAGATCTGTCTTCGCGTAGCTCGTTTTAGGCACTTCTTACAACCTGCAATACCTTTGCGATCTGTTATAATTGTCTTTCGCATAGCCCTAACCAAGGGCTGAGATGCTTTCGCGTTGCTAGGGCAACGGACTTCTCTATTTCCCCAAACTACACCATGTATCTTACTTATATTCTTAACAGATCTTAGTTAACTTCATGTAAATATATATTCTATCTTGCATGCACTTAGTTAATAAATTATACACATTCACGCATCATATAAGTATTGGAAGTGAATTTCATACGCAAGATACAAAATGCATAAAATATGAAATAAATATACAGAAATCATAGGAAACTTCTCTTTATTAATACTTCCACTATTATAGACTCGATTCACCCTATGCACTCAGTTGTAGAGCCTTCTCCTACTCTACAACTGAAAAACTAGACATTACTCCATAGATCTATCTCGCATACATCATATGTTCATCTTTCCTTATTAATTTATTTCTCTCTTAACTACTTAGAGTGCCTCTCTATTTCTACAATCCCATGGTCCGCAGAGCATGGGTAGATCTCTAAGCTGACATTATAATAACAAAACTAAGGATGGATAACTCTATGACTCTTTTACAAACTATGCACTCCGCTTCCATAAAATGCGGAGTCTTTACATCAAAATTACAATCTTTTGTCAAAATTTGGGCTCTAAGCCCCAAAACTTCCCTTGGGGGATCCCGTGCTCAATAGGAATCCTCCACATTAAGCGAAGAAAATCAAGGAAGAAAGGATGGTCATATACATGTGCTAGGGTTTCTAATTTAGGGCCGAGAAGTTGGAGGCCTAAAGCTGAGGAAAGGAAGCCAAGATCTGAAAGGAAGTTGACTATTATCGACTCAAGAGGGGAAGATCCAAATCTTGATGTCTTGGTCTTGGAGAGTTCAAATAGGTTTTGGTATTGGTCTTCGTATTCGTCAACTGAATCTATATAAGAAGAAGAATTTGTTCAGGTTTTCCTCTCAAAGAGTCAGAGGTTTTGGCCCTAGATGATAGCCTATATTATGTCTCTTCTCTCTTTATAGTCTATGAATTGGTGGTTGTTTGATGAAGAAGAACACTAATAACCTAATTAAAAGAATATCATAGTCTAAATAGCTAAAAATCACTCTCAAGAAGTTAATAATAAATGACAAATCACTTAATTTCTATGCCCTAAATTTATGAACATGGTATCAGAGCTAAGGTGACTAAGTCAAGGAAGGGAATCTTATCAATTTACACTCAAGGATCAAACCTCAAGGAAGGCATGAAAGCGAAGATAGTCTTGAAGTCAAAGGAAGAATCATAACACTAGATAAAGGAAGTCTACAAAGAATTATTGGAATCATCATTGAAAAGAAGGCCAACATCTACTCAAGTTAAAGTGTTTTGAAGACTATTCATCCAAAGGAAGCTAGATCAAAATGTAGTGTCATCTCACTCTCTATGGGATCAAAGATCATTCTTGGATAAAACTAACTTCATCGAGGAGAAGTTTTCTATCCTCTATATCATCATCAACATCAAGGAAGCACCGAGAATAAGGAGCTTCCTTTCAACTAAGTATATTTATGTCCACATCTAAATCTGTCAAAATGTCTTTTTGCAATGAAAGCAACAAATTGGCTGGGCCTTCATACTTTTTTTGCATGGAAGAAAATGACAGATTTGAATCTCATTAGAAATGAGGTTATGGAACATGTCAAAGGTTGTATAACTAAACCAAGAAAGGAACATGCTAAAGCTCTTTCCATGTACATGAAAGGGTAAGTTAGGGGTCAAAATATTCTCATAGGATCCATCAAGGATCCCCTCATTCCATATGTATCTAAACTCAAAACATCAAAAGAAATCTATGGCAAATAGGTAGAGTTGTATTCTGTAGGAAATGTTGGAGAAGTCCTCCCATTGAGGAAACATATCCACGCACTAAAGATGTCAAGGGAAGATGAAGTAGCCTCATACTTTATCAGGTTCTCTAAGATCTAGGATCGACTACAAGATCTAGCAGAAGTAATGTCTAATGGATAAATGACTATAGTTGTATTAAATGCAATACCAAAGGAATGTGGTAATTGTTGAGAAGTGGAAACAATAAATTCCAATTTAATTTGTCCTTGAATTAAAATATGTATTAAAATAGAATTATTTTCTCATATAAATTTGAAAATAATTAATTAAGTTTAATTAACTTAATAAATTTAGGAAATTCAAATTGGAAGTCTTTTAGAAGACATGTATATGTTCTCCCTAACTTATAGGAGTTAAGGATGAGTTATGAATGAGTTGTAATAAGTTAACTCAGTTTATTGAGTTAATTCCAGTTAAATTAGTTCTAATCAGTTTCAGGAACTAATAGTGAGTAACAGTTAGTTAGGACAGTAGTGACCTAATTAGTGCTACTCTAGTTAACTGAAGATTCCACCATCAAAAACTCATGCATGTCGATTCTGAGAAAGAACTAGTTAAGACTAGAGTGTAGGGACAATGCACTATTTGTTTTAGAATTTTCTGAGCTGTACTGATAGTGCATGCAATCAGGAACTGATCCTTGAGGGATTGCACTATTTTTAGAGGCTTTATTTCCGTTTGAATACAAGTTAACCTTTATAGGAATTACACATTGGAATAGATACTTGGAGAGCTTGTCAATTGGCTAATATTTGGCCTTGAGCTTACTTATGAGTTGGAGATTGAATTTTTTGAGTGTTGGGATTGTTCTATAGAGAAAAAGCATTGTAATTTCATCTTGATTTTAAGGATTAATACAAAACATATAGTGGGGTTTTGAGCTGTGGATTTCCGTAGATATTTATTATGTTATGTGCCTTTCATTTTCTTCCTCTATTGGTTATTTTTTGCTCTATCTTTATGGGCTTCTTCTGTAAAGAGTAGAAGTAGATTCTTGTCTCTTGTTTTAATAGATTACATGAGCTTGTGAATCTATAGTTTTTCATACATGGTATTGAAGCAAGATTGTTTTTTGGGACAAAAGTTTGTAGAGACATTTTGAGAATTTTTATGCAAAATTTTCAGAAACAAATTGCGTATTTTTATTCCTTGGGGAAAGATACCCAAATTCAAAGTAAAAATTGGTCAAATCATAGTTTGGATGAGGGAGATATTGTTGATATAAAATCAACTCTCTAGAGGAGATTTCGAAGTTTTGAGTTTCTGGGTTACAGGTGAAAGTCGAAATTGCATACATACTTCAAGATCCACAGATGGTATTCCATGGGTTGAGGCTTGAGTATTCCTTGGAAGGAAGCTTGAATTTTATAGCCTAGAGGGACAAGATGGATGCTGTGTTAGAAGATAATGGCTTGATGGAATTCATTGATCAAGAATTCTCCAAGCTAACAACTATGGATGTACATAACTTGGCTTAATGGAAGAAGTGTGTTTTGAAGGCAAGGAGGATAATCCATGAGGGGGTTCGAGACCATATTGTCTCAAGTCTCCATGTAAAGGAAACTCCACATACTATGTGGAAAACATTGATGGACTTGTATCAGAATAGCAGTGATCAAAGGAAGTTGGCACTGAAGGATAAACTTCGTAAAATCAAGATGGAGAAAGGTGAGATGATTCCAATGTACTTGACCAAGTTCTCTCAATGTCGAGATGAACCTGGAAGTGTTGGAATCACAATTTTCAAGGAGTATATGCTGAGCCTTGATATTCTCGGACTCCCAAAGAGTTGGCGTAGTTATGAGGACTCTGTTAATGGTTGAGAGAATCTGGCAGATTGGGAATGACTATGTTCAGATTTGATGCGGGATGAGATCAGGAGGAACACTAGGGATGACACTTCATCAATGAATGATGATGAAGAGAATTTTTCCTTAGTGATTAAGGCAAGGAAGGGGAAAGGTAAAATTTCTCGTTCCAAATCAAATTCTTATCATGCAGTAAGAAGAAGGACGTCATGAAAGTTAAATGCTTTCATTGTCACGACACAATTCACTTTGCTATAAATTGTCCATTGAATAAATCCAAGGATAAGTCCTCAAGAGGAGTGGCGGGTGAGGCTTTGGCCTCCCAATTCGAATTAGAAATTTCCCTCAGTACCTACATGGTGCCTTCAATGATGGGATGTGTCTAGTAATTAGACAATGGAGCTTGTTTCTACATGTCTGGCGACAAAGAGTTATTCAGTGAACTAGAGGAGAAAGATCTCAAGATGCATATCGAGATGGGTCATGACGGTAAGTATAGTCTTACTAGTGTGGGAACTATTACTTTTAAAAGGGAGCATGCAACTCCACTGACCTTGAATAATGTTATGCAAGTACCTGGACTGGAAAAGAACTTGGTTTCTATTGCCATGCTTGAGGATAGAGGATATGATGTGATCTTTTTGAAAGAAAAGGCGTTCCTTCGACACATAGCCACGGGTCAAGTAAAGAAGATAGGGATTCGAGTTCAGAATCTCTATAAGATAGAGGTAGAGGATTGTGCATCTTTGAGTTGAAAAGTTGAAAAGATGTCTAGCCGAGACATCGACGAGTTGTGGGACAGGCGATTGGGCCACTTGCATCATGGGGCTTTGAAGATATTGTAGAAAATATCTACCATATTCCAAAGGTATGCTTGAGTAAGTTGATACATGCAAGGGTTGTACTTTGGGAAAATACATCAAGTCTTCCTTTGGAGATAGAGACAGTGAAGCAGAGTCTATTCTAGAGAAAGTCCATCGAGATGTGGGTGGACCATTGTTGGCAGTATCCACTGCTAAACACAGGTATTATGTTATATTTGTAGATGACTATTCTCATAAATGCTGGATATTTTTCATGTAGAGAAAGGATCATAAATTCACAAATTTTCGTGAATTCAAAGCATTGGTCGAGAAAGATTTAGGAAAGAAGTTTAAATCTCTATAGAGTGATAACGGTGGAGAATATGTCTCCAATGAGTTTAAGAACTTCTGTGTAGCATAACGAATTAAATGAGAGTTGACGACAGCTCATAACCCTCAATAGAATGGGGTTGCTGAGAGGAAGAACATGAGCATAGTGCGGGAAGCAAGGGCAATGTTTCATGATTAGGGGCTACCACTACACTTGTGGGTTAAGGCATGAAATACAATGGTTTATGTTCTGAATCGTAGCCCACATCAGATACTTGAGAGTAAAACACCAACACAAGCTTATTCTGGTAAGAGGCCAGATGTTGGTCACTTAATGATTTTTGGGTCATCGGTTTATTGCCATGTGACTGAATATGCATGGAAGAATCTTGAACCATTAGAGTTGGGGATATTTGTGGGGTACACTGATACTCCACATAACTATCAGGTGTACATGTAAACCAGTCGGATGACAGTGGTGTGTAGGGATGTCAAGTTTGGTGAGGAGAAGGCAATGCGAGTATCCCTTGAAAGGGAGCTTGAGCTACATGCGGAGGAATAAATTTTAGTTCCTAAGGTTGAGGAGCCTGAGATTGACTTGGAGCAACCACATGTAAAGGTTGTGGGAGTAGAGATATCCACTCAGGCAGAGTCTTCCAGAGAGGGAAGAAAGATCACTAGAGAGGCTGAGAGATTGTTGGGTTATGCACATGAGAATGTGGGAGCACCCTCTTCTCAGCACAGATAGAGGAGGCCACTAGAGAGGTACACTAGATACATGTAACTTATGGGTTCATGTGTTGTGACAAAGCCATCTTCCTCTCAGGAAGTAGTGCTATAGCCAGTTTAGGTTGATGCGATGGTGACAGCATATGGTGGAGGAGCAAGATGTTAACATCTTGACAAAGGCATTTCCAAGATGTAAATTTGAGTTTCACAGAGACAGGATCAGGGTAGTGGATAATCCATTTCTTACTAAGAGGGAGTGTTGAGAAATGGCAACAAGAAATTCCAGTTTAATTTGTCCTTGAACTAAACTGTGAATTAAAATATAATTATTTTCTCATAGCAATTTGAAAATAATTAATTAATTTAGGAAATTCGAAATGGAAGTCTTTTAGAAGAGATGTATATGTTCTCCCTAACTTATAGGAGTTAAGGATGAGTTATGAATGAGTTGTAATTAGTTAACTCAGTTTATTGAGTTAAGTCTAGTTAAATTAGTTCCAATTAGTTTCAAGAACTAATAGTGAGTAAACAATTAGTTGGGAAACTAGTGACCTAATTAGTGCTACTCTAATTAAGTGAATATTCCACCATCAGAAACTCATGCATGTTGATTCTGGGAAAGAAATAGTTGAGACTAGAGTACAAGGACCCTGGAGAACTTGTGAAAGCCGGTAAATGTGAGGTTTGGTATTAAAAATAGGGGAAAATTATTGGAAATAAAGAAAACTAATATGCAAGGGTTACTCATAAATAGAAGGATTGGACAATAAAGAAAATTTTTCTCTAGTGGAAATGTTAGAGGCATGATGAGCACCAGTGTTGCAGCAAGAATGCTGCAACTCCTGGGGCTTCCAACTTTATTTCATCAACCCAAGGTTCATACAAAATTGGAGGTGACAGTGTTGTATACAGAAATATATGCAATGCGTCCACTCTTTATCATTGCTGAGCTAGCAATAGACCAATAGAGTTTCTCAAACCAACCTTCTATTGATTTAGAAGAAGTTTGATTACCAATGGAGAAAGGGGAATGTTACCCTGATTGAGAGAATTGAAATGCTATCTAATGCAGTAATGAAAGATAGAAATAATGCTTAAAGCACACCACTAATCTAGCTATTTGTTAATATATATTTCTTTAGAAGAATTATAAGCTAACACATGTGAAACCCTAACCTAAGCATGCAATTTGATCTAATCAAACACTCTCCTGCTGTGCATATGAATTAACATAACAACCTTTTTCTTTTTGTCATTTTTGTGAAAACATGAATGCTAATTCTTCTTGATTTTATGTCAGGTGGTTTAGGTGTCGAGAGAGATGGTTTTGTAGGGTCAGATGGCCTGAGAGTCAAGCATGGGTATTATCCTATCTTTTGTGATGCATTTCTCACAAATCAGCCTCAAAACAGGCCACTAGAGGTCGTCCTATAGGATGTCTATAGGATGTCCTAATTGTAGGTTTTAACCCCATACAAAAATTACCTGCATACGAATTCTAAATCACAGGAAAAACAAAAATGCGAGAGCATAACACATAAAACACATATACACAGAGATTTCCCACTGGATCCCAAAACCGGGACTACCGCTTGATTTTTCATTATTTTCCTTTCAATGTTACAATACATATTTATACATGTCGAAACATCCAATACCATGGACCGAAAACCATCGCGTACAAAACCATGGACCAAAAACCATAGGTAGGTTTGCCCAACCTAATATAGGGTCCAAAAAAAAAATTTCCCGGGGCGCTGCCTCGGACCCTGTAGAGGGTGGCTGCCCGCCCCCCTCAAACCCCCCAGATAAGGGGGGTCGCGACCCCCCTGTGACCCCCCACTCTGCAATCGGCACAACGAAGGGGGGGCTCTTACCCCCTCTAACCCCCCAGTTCACTACGTAGGTTAGTCGTGGAAATAATATAACACAACCCAACACTAATTCACATATAGGATCCCCTGTATTCCTACAAGATCAGGCCAAAAGCATGAAGAGTGATTTGAACAGTGGTATAGGGCTTAGGGAAGGTGAGTGATGGAAGAAATAAAGCAAGGAAGTGGCTATGGCTTCCTCAGAACTTAAACCCAAGTTTGTATGATCGTTGGATTTGCTCAACAAACATGGCAAGTTGTTCTCATGAAATGATAACTCGGTTTATGGACTTAGTGGATTTTGGTGATAATGGATGGGTGTAGTTAGGATGGGGCTATTGATATGAAGTCTTACTGCACTATTGAAACTCTTGCAATACACATGTCATGGGCATTTACCCATAAATCATGTCAAAACAAGAAATATTTCCAACAACATAAGAAAACATAATTCCATCATTCATTTTCCTTATTCATGCATGGAAAAACTTGCAGCATATTGTGAAACACCATGAAATCTAATACAAAGCTAGAGATATTAGAAATAACAACTGTAACATATCCTTGAAAATGGAAAGATGATGGCCTAATTAGCAGAAACCCCTAAATTTCATAAGAAATTAGAATTCTATATTTTTGTGTCTGAATGAGAGCTTTCCCTAAAACCATGGTCCCTAAAGAGAGGAGTGAGGCAAGATCCATCTATTATCATCCTTTTTGGTATTCCTTTATCTCTCTAAAGCTACTGCTAAATCTATGCACAAATGGAAGCAAAATAATCAAATTCACCAATACTTGCAATGAAACAATGCCAAAATAAATTCAACATGTAATCTATGAAATAACCTAAGCATACAAGCACAATAATAGGAACCTCTGTTGCTAGGGTTCGGCACTAATCCAAGAGCTTCAGTCCTCTGAGTGAAATTAGAGCTAGATGAAGGAAATGCTCATTTTCATTAACATATCAAAAAATACATAATAATGTTTTCCGACAATCCTTCAACTCAAAAGTGCTCTAGGCCTCTTTATTTATACAACTGAAGTTTCCAACAAGTTCCTTAAATCTAGTGAGGCTTGGCTCCCAGTCTCAAGATAAAATGGTTCTTAACTATCACTTGCTCGGCTACCAATAATCCTCATGAATTAGCTGCCTGCAACTTCGAGCTAATGTGATTTGATTGAGGGATTTTTGAATGAGTGAGGAATTAATGAGGAAGATACACCTCCTATAATTTGTCCTTCCTATCTCATCGAGTTCCTGCACCTTAATTATCCATAATTCATCATAATTTTCTCCCAAAAACTAGCAACCAATGCATCCTAGACCACTAGACATAACATCTTACTTTTACTCATCTCATTAAGCAAAATATAATTAAAACATGTAAGGAATTATGAGAATAGTTGATTTTAGTAAGCTTGGAGGTGTATTAAGGTCGATATATTTACCCAATGATGAGTCTCATCATCACCCCCTCCTGAAACTGTTGCTAATCCTCTAAGTAACTTAATCTATGTCCATGTCCTTCATTTCTCTAGTGGCTTCACTGGCATCCCGTGCTTCTACTATAGTCTCTTCTTCCTATGAATAAAATTCTACCTTCCTCTCTATCTCTTCCCACTTATTTTTTCTTCTTCTTCTTTCCTTCCTTCCAACATTCCCAAAAGAAATGGTGGATTTAGCTTCAAGCCAATCCCATTGACTTTGAGTCTTTGCAGAGCATGCTTATACATGGGGGTTTTGTTTAGTACCTTTTTCATTCTATCAAGAGAATGGTATTTTTTGACTTTTAGGCTATAAGTCAAGGTGTTCCATCCACTTTGGTGGGCTTGCTGGCTATCATCACCTAGCAATTTGAACATGTCTTCAAAGTGTGTGACTGCATGTTCTTGTGCAACAAGGTACCTTGGTTAATGCTTGGGATCATTTGCAATGAGGTTCTTGGTGCTGTTGACAACCATTGGGTTAGATTGTTCAGCTTTGATCATAAGGGGTTTTGTCTCTTCTTTTACCATGATCTTTTTCATATCTTTAGCTCTTGCCTCCTCATGATTCATCCATGATGCTAATGCCATCAATTGTAAGTCCCCAAAGTTTTGAATTTGTGTCCCACACATTTAAATCTATCAAGGCCAACTTGTGTAGGTAAAACTCAGATATTTTTTCTCTATCTTCTAAGGTGCTTTGGTCACAGAGATCAATGAATTGTCTATAGTATTGGAAGGGCATAGTTCCTCTGTGGTAGGGTCTTTATTTGGAATTGTAGCCATTGTTCCTTGAGATACAGGGCATAGGACTTTCTGACATCTTGCACTACATTGCCTCCAAGGATAAACTACCCATAGTTGCCAACTAGTTTTCGCTTTCTTGTAGTTGACTCCTAAGCCATGTGTTCTCAGCTTCTAGATGAGATTTAATCATTGCTTCTCTTTCCCTTATTCTTCTTAGTTCTCTACCCATCTCTTGCAATTTCTCGTCCATGTGGCCTACATCCTCCACCCCTTTTGATTTGGCAATTTTCATCCACCTGTGTGTCCTTGCCCTCTCTATTTCAAGTTCAAAGAATAGGGAATGGAAAAATTTTGTGTGATTATCCTTCCTCCTTCAATGAACCTGTAGTAGGAGCTGAGGTTTGGCTATGGACTAGGTTCTCTTAGTTCTTGGTCTTCTTTCTTTGTTTCTTGTTGAGTGATACCTTCTTGGTCCATGTTCTCTATTTCTTGTAGGTTTGAAAAAGTTTCCTCTAGAATGGACTTTGCTTCCTATAGGTCTGTTTGTGTCTCATGTAGGAGACGCTTTCCCTTTAATGAGGCTGACCTTTGACAAGCCTCCAAACATAAGTGGTTGGAGACTTGGGATAGGCTTGCTCTGATGATCCTTCTCCTCGATTTTTCTTTAAAGGGGATACCTTTTCTTGCTGCTTTGGTGAATCTTAAATGACAATTGGAGTTTTGGTGGTGGTTTGAGGTCTCCCTTGTATAATCCTAGTGATCTTTCTTGTCTTGAAGTATAGTGGGGTTTGTATTTTCCTCTTCCCCTTTGATATGATAGGTGTACTTAGGGCAGTAAGAGCAGTTGTTGCCTCTCTCTCTGTGGGATTTGAAGGTACCCTTGGTAATTCTTCTCCTTCTCTTCCTTGAGTTGCAGACTTTGGCTCATCCTTCTTTCCTTTTTCCTCTTTTCCATTTTCCTTCTCATTCTCTTCTTTGTATCCACCTTCCTCTTGTTATGCTTCCTCTATTCTTCACTCTGCCCATCTATCTCTTATTTTGTTTCTTCCTCTATCTCTTCTTCATTCTCCTCCTCTATTTCTTCCTATTTTTCCTCCTCTATTTCTTCTTCATTCTCCTCCTCCATCTCTTCTCCCTTCTCACTAGTAGTGGGGCTTTTGTCATATTCTAGAGCTTGAATTGTTCCTTCTTCCTGCATGTCATTAAAAGTTGTCCATGCAATAGAGAGTATTAGGTTTTGTAGAGCATCTTCAAGGATGAGTTTGATCAACCCATGATGGGCTAGTTGTTGGTGTTTTCCCTCCTTCACTTTGATGCTCATGTCTATCATTGATTGTAGAAGAAAATAGGGTATACTCAAACTGTTTTGAGGAGGTGTGTTCTCTCCAAATATCAGTTCTTGGAGGATTATGATGTGGTATCCATACACCACACTATATCTCCCTTCACATGATATGTATTTAATGAGGTGGTAACTGACTTCATTCCAAGGGTATGGAATGCTTTCCATTCTAACCCCATTTTTGTCCTCCATTGGCTCCTCTCCTTCAAAAAATAAAGTTTTCTTTGCAAGGGTGTTGTTACCCTTGTCTTCTTTCCTCCATGGTAGCCCTAAAGGGAGTGTAGTGATTGTGATTATAACTTCACGGGTAATTAATAATGATAAGGCTTTCACCAAAGCAGTGGAATTGGTCCTAGTGAGGGGTATGAGTGGGAGGGAGAATTCTATTGCCACATCATCATCGTATCCTCTCATCGTCTCAAAGAACCCTTTCTATTGGTGCCTTGTGAAAATTTCCACTACAGGAGGATGTTGGTGGATCCTCGTTGTGTTTGTGGGTTATTTCTTGTTGAAACCTCATGTCATCATTCCCTTTTAATTGTGGAGGGTTGTGTGGATACAATTCAACAATTCTTGTAGGTGATAGGTTTGAATGTTATCTTTTAGTGACATGCAATACAACTCTCCTACACTGCAATTTCATTAACTAAATTGAGGATTTTTTCTTCTTTGAAATGAAAAATATGGAAGGTATAGCTCCTACCTCACTTTACTACGTTATGGTGAGGATAACCCTTGATTTCACCTCCCTTAGTGCCCACTGACAATCTTGTAGGTTCATTCCTCCATATCCTGTAGGATTCTTGTAGGTTTCTTGTGTTGTAGATGTTGAGTGTTTCCTGTAGGTGCTGATTCAGGAAGGTCGAGAGAAACTTCTTCGTTTAATGAATCCTCAAAGTTTCTTATTCTCTCTTTGTATGGGAATTAGTGTTATATTTCCATGTATGGATGATCATGTGGGGTCGAGTGTTGGTTGTCTAAGTATAAGCACCTCCTTTTGTACTGTTTGCCTCATTATCAATCCATCATTCCACCTTACCTCGTAATCATCTCCCACTCCTTTCCTCCATAACTTAACCATTTTTGTATTTATTCCCTTTTTCTTTTGATTTGAATTTTTCCACTTGTGGAGTGGTCTAAATGTTTTCTTCTCATCGTCTGGCCGAAGGTGCCAAAGTTAACTGGCCACCTTTATATATAAAATCAACTCTCACATAATACTACAGTTTTGATCATATTGTACTAATGAGAGAGCATGAATAAGAGGACATACCTGTGGGTAAGGTTCTTTGATGATGATGCATGCTGTGGAGTGATGCCTCTTTGTTGTGTTTTTGCTGCATATTTTTCTGTGTATTTTCCTCTTTTGATGCTTGCTTCTTTTGATGTGCAGGTGCTGCATAGTGATGTTGGTGATATTTTTTCTATTGCTAAGCTCTGGAGGAGCTTCTTCATGCTTTGATTCATTGTTATGAAGATGTTTGCATACTATATGGTTTCCTTTATGGGATAGGCTACCACAATATTTCCTACGGGATGTCCTGTAGTTGCCTCTCCCCTAAACTTTCATACTTTTTCTCAAATCTGAAGCATTGGAAATGAGTGGAGGAGGGTGGTAGGGAATGGTAGGTGAGAGATGTTGCCTCTCGGTATTGTTCCCTTTTTCATCTTCTCTCCCTCTTCTATTTGTTTTCTCTTTTTCTCTTTTTTTCCTTTTGTAATCTGTATTTTTTCTTGAATTGATTTCTTTGATGGATGCAGTGGTGACATGGTGGTGAAAGGAATGGCTATGATATGGTGGAGTAAATGGTTTTTCCTCTAGACACAGTCTTGTGTCATTCCCTTTCTATCAGACTACCTTTCTTGGGATTTTCAAGGACACTGCAATTCCTACAAGAAACTCCTGCAGGTTTACAGGGAATCCTCTAGAATTATAGGGAACCTTATAGAAAACACAGAGTTTGTATAGGATGAGCTGGAGGGGTTTATAAGTGGAAGAATAGGTGAATAGTGGAAGATATAATATGGGTGGATTGAAATATGCTTATCCTCCTCTTACTGACCTAGAAAACAAAATTTCCACCTTTTTCTATCTTTTCCCTTTTTTTATTTTTTTTTCTCCTTTCGTAAAACAAGTAGTCTGCCTCGAAGGAGGTTTTCATCCTAGTTGCCTGCCTTGGGTGCCTCAAAGAGGTTTTCACCCAAATATCTTTTTATTTTCTTCGTTTCTTTGAAAAGAACCTTGGGCCACCTCAAGAGGTTTTCAACCCAACAGTGGGACTCAGGTGCCTCATGGAGGTTTTCACCTGAGTCCCTTTATTTTTCTTCTTTATTATATTTTTCTAGGACTTGGTGGGGTGGAAGCTACGACTTGCTCTACCACCATCACTATCTCGCTGATGTTGCTGATGAATTATTTCTTTGACAAGGGCTCCTTGTAGATCTTTAATCTGTACCCATTGAAAAGAAAGCAGATAGCCTTTCCATCAATGGTTCTTATCTGTATAGCACCATTATCATGACATTTTTCTATTACATAAGGCCCTAACCATCTATTCCTTAACTTACCTTTAAAATCATTGTACCAAGAATCATACAACAAAGCCCAATCACCTTCTTCAAACTGTTTGTCCTTTATATTCTTATCATGCCAAATTTTCCTTTGAACTTGAGTCACCTCTGTATGCAGGAGGGCCTGCATCCTAAATTCATTTAACCCATTCAGTTGGAGAAATATTTCCTGTTGCACCCTGGTGATATATAGATCTAGTTGTGCTGCCATTATTAAGGTGTTTTATTCAAATTCAATGGACAATAGGGATTTCTTTACAAAGACTAGCCCATAAGGGGTGAATCCAATGGTGGTCTTTCAAGTGGTATTATAGGCCTAGGTGGCCTAAACTAATCTGTCCGCCCAATCTTTTCTGTTGATGCTAATCACTTTCATCAAAATGCCTTCCAATGCTTTATTAGTTATCTCCATTTGCCCATTATCTTGTGGGTGGTAAGGAGTGGATGTTCTGTGCTTGATCTTGTGCTGCCTTAACAAATTTTCAATCATCTGAGATGTAAATTGACTTCCTTGATCGGTGACAAATTCTCTAGGGTACCCAAACTTATAAAACAAATTTTCCCTTAAGAATTCATCCACCTTTTCTTATGTTGCTACTTTGATAGCTTTGGCTTCAGCCCACTTGGTTAAGTAGTCAGTGCACACAATGATTTACTATTTCTGTTTGGATGGAGGGTCAATGGGCCCGATGAAATCCATGTCCCACTCATCAAATGGCTCAAACGTCACTTGAGGTTGCAGAGGCATTTCATCCCTTGGGGTACGTTCCCCATCCTTTGGCATCGATCACACTGACTGGTATACCTCCTCACATCTTGGTGAAGAGTGGGCCAGTAATAACCAGCTTGTAGTACCTTCAATGTTGTTATTTTGGCTGAAAAGTGACCTCCATAAGGCCCATCATGATAGGTCAAAAGGATGTCGAAGACTTCCTCCTTCGTGACACATATCCTTAAAATTTTATCTAGGCCTAGCTTGAAGAGATTGACCCCAATCCAAGTGATTTGGGCACTCTTCCTTACGATCTAGCTCTTTTCCTTGGAGGACAAGTTTGGTGGAAACTTTACAGACACCAAGTAATTTTCTATGTCAGCAAACCATGGAGAGAGAATTGAAATGGTGAATAAGTGTTCATCTAGTAACTGATCATCAACCATTCCTTCCTCCCCTGCAGGAAATGTTAATCTAGATAAAAAATATGCAACAACATTCTCCTTGCCAAGCTTATCAATAATCGTTAGATCAAGATGTGCAATAAAAGTAACCATCTAATAATTCAAGAATTTACATTAGGTTTATTCATCAAGTATTTAATTGCAGCATGGTCGGCATGTACAAATGTTTGGCAACCAGTAATGTAATGCCTAAATTTATTTAATGATTGGAAAACGACTAGGAGCTATTTTTTTTTTTATTGTGTAGTTCAACTTAGCTTTTGCCAAATTCTTATTGATGAAGTAAATGGTGTAAGGTAGCTTGTCATTTATCTAGCCTAGAGCTTCCCCTATGGATTTGTGAGAGGCATTATCATGTATATGGAAAGGAAGAGCCCAATTTGGGCCTTGGAGAATAGGTGTAGTAGTCAACTTGTCCTTTAGGCTGTCCAAGGCTTCTTGACATCTTTTTTACTATAAAAATTCAGAGTCTGTTGCCAATAACCCAAATAAAGGAGAAGTTGTCTTGTTGAAATCTTTTATAAATCTCCTATAGTATCTGGCTAAACCTAGAAAACTTCAGACATCCCTCTTCTTTTACGGAGTTGGGACCCTTTTGATGATGGCTATATTATTTGGGTCTACCTATAGTCCCTCCTTAGATATTGAGTGACCTAGAATAGTCCCTACAGTCATCAAGAATACACATTTTTTGGGACTGAGGGATAAGTTCATTTCAATGAATTTGTTCAACACCTTTCTTACCTTTCTTAGGTTAGAGAGATCCTCCTGGACATCACACCCATAGGGTGTAATGTCATCCATATAAATTTCTACTGCATCATGGATTAGTTCGACAAAGATACGAGCGACTTCCCTCTGGAAAGTGGTAGGGGCATTGTATAGACCAAAATAAATGACCCTATAAGTGAAAGTATTCCAAGGATAGGTGAAGGTGGTTCTATCATGGTCCTCTAGGCTAATGTGGATTTGATTGTAACTACTAAACCCATCTAAGAAAGGGAAAAACGTTTGCCAAGCCAGGGCATATAACACTTGGTCAGTGAAAGGTAGAGGGAAATGGTCCTTCTTCGTTGCTTTGTTTAACTCTCTGTAATCAACAAAAATCCTCCACTTTCCATTTTTCTTTGGAACCCACACCAAAGGAGACACCCACTCACTATCCAAGATAGGGTAGATGAATCCTGCATCCACCAAATTTTGCAAATCTTCTTTGAATATATCTTTGAGTGCTAGATTCATTCTCCTTTGGGGTTGTTAGACTCATTTAAAACCTTCTTTGATGTAATTTTGGTGATTACACACCGAGGGGTGCACTCCCTTCATTTCTTTGTAACTCGAAGCAAAGGCACCCAAATGCTCTCTTACCATATTACATAATTCTTCTTCTTGGTGTACAGAGAGAGAGAGAGGGGTTGATTTTCAGAGTTCTTTCAGGGCCAGATTCTATTGTCTTGACATGAGTAGGGTTTGAATTAGCTAACCATAGATCAATTCGATGGTTTCTCTCGGTTTCCTTCACTACTTCCTCTAGAGACAAGGTGTTGGAAGTTGGATTTTGGAGGATGTGTTCTATAAAATCATCTTCATTAGGATGTCCTCCACCCATGACAATTTTTAGGGTATAAATTTATGTGCAGTAGAATTCACCTTCTTCCTCCTCTTCTAGCCATAAATGTAAATCATGTTCTAAAGATGGATGAGAAGGAGGGTACATGACCAACTTCTTATATAGATGCCCATTTCTGATAGTCATGTTTCCAACCCTGTAGATGATGTAGGCATCGAAAGTGGCTAACCAAGGCCTCCTAAGTATTAGAGGGCAACCATTAAATTTGGTCTTAGGATGGAAAACTAGGAAGTTTGTAGGGTACTCCCAAGAGTCAATAGAAACCATCACATCCTCAACAATCCCCTCAAGGGCTCTTATGGATTGGTCGGAAAGCTGCAAGACTGTCGTGGTCTTTCTTAATGAACTCTAGAGATTTAACTTGAGCATGGTGTGCTTAGTCATTACATTAATGGAAACCCCAAGATCAATCAAGGTATGTAGGACAATGGTGCCATTGATGTCAACATCTACTACATGGCTTCAAGGGTCTAAATACTTTGGGAAAATTACCTGCCCTAGCATTAAGTCGAACAATTGTCTAATGACATTAATTGTAGGGGTGTCTCTTTTTTGCCTCCTTGGATGTTTGAAAACACTTCTCTTTAATCGGTTTGTTGTAAATAGGCACATACTTAATGGCTTGGGGAAGTGGAATTTTGACACATAGTTTTTTCAATTCACACAGAAGTTAATTCTCTTTTGGGGTAGGCTAGACTCAATGAGTTAATATTTCAGGAAATGGTGATGGATTCACTCTAGGCATACTTTCCTCTCTTTCCTCCTAACTCTTCCTAGGTGGAGATGGAGGTTGGTTAGCTGAGAGTACTCTTCCAAAACTCAGGTTGATTTCCTAAATTTCCACAACATAAGTAGGGTGGGATGTCTCTCGACTGTAGACTTTTTCTGCCTATTTGTTGTTTGGGTTCAGATTTGGTTAGGTAGGCATATGAGGTTGTTTAGGTGGAGTAGGGTGTAAAATATGTGGTTGAGTAAGAGGTGAAGGCAATAAAGATGGAGGATTGTTGTATGGGGACCTTCACCCCTAGGGTGGTGCATTCCACTGAGGTTGTGGAGGAGTATATGGCTGAAATGGCTGGTTGGTCATTTGGGAATGGTACTAAGGTGTAAAAGGCTAGGGAGAAGGTGTAGATGACGAGGGATGAGTAGGGGCTCCCCAAGAGGGAATGGATGTGTTTTCGGTAGGGTTGTAATATGCATAGGATGACCCTTACATACCCTGCTGATATGGTCAAGGCCCAGGAGGCTTCCTTTGATTTATGTAGTAGAGTTGTTCAGTCACCCTTTCCATTCCATGATACACAACTTTTAGTCTAGGTAGAGAAGGGCACTTGTCTGTGGAGTGGTTTTCTTCATGGACGGAATAGATTTCTATCAGGTTTAGTGGACATTCATTCCTACGGTGCCTCCTTGTGCATCTAGGGAAAAATATGGCTAATGCTCTCTCTGATTCTTCCTACTTCCTCTTGATTTGCATAGTAGCGATCTGTAGGGCAAGGGTTTGCAACATTTCACTGTTAAAATCTTCCAACATGTTCCCAATTTCACCTTTTATAGATACGCTAGAAGAGGATGAGTTGGCAACTGTCTGACTACCCCTACCCCTTTTCCTAGCTACCCCAGAATGGTTCTTAAAGATGATCTTGATATATTCATAGGGTAGTTGGTAGATGTCCCCTCCTGATAACATGTTTAGGGTATTGAGAAGATCTTCCCTAACCCCCCCGAGTAGGACTAGCTTAAGTGACTCAGGATCAAGTGTGCACCTGACCCTTTTGCAGTTAAGCTTGAATCATTCCTCATAATCCTCTAAGGACTCATCATACCCCAAGGTAATTCTAAAAATTTCCTCTTTAGTGTTTTTGGACCTATATTAGTCCTTATAATTTTTGTTGAAAGCTTGCTACATCTGAGCCCAGGTGGTGATGTTATCTCTAGGTAAACCCATGAACTAGCGCAGAGCTGCATCCTTGAGAGTGGATGCGAATAATTTCAACTTCTGATCATTAGCGGTGTAATCATAAGTTCTACACATGATAGAAAATTCAAATAAGAAATTCTCTAGATCTTCTGAGGTAAGGCCATGTAAGTGTAGAAGGGTAGGGGGGCTTATATTTTTCATCTTGGCATCCCCATTGGTTTCTATGATAAGAAAATCACCCTCAACTCTTTCTCTGTCTCCCCTTCCATTTCTATTTTCATCCATTTGGTCAGTTGGAATGGGTTCTTCTTCTCCTTCCCCTATAGGCTCTTCAAAAATCTCTGGTTGTTCACCTAAGGGGTCCTCTAATTCACAACCACTGAAGAAGAGGGAAGGTTCACTATTTGAAGTGGTTGGGGTATTTGGTAGGAATTTTCCTAAGTTATCCCTATTCCTATGAGGCATGAAAGAAGTGTTTTTCTTTTGTTTTTCTTTTCAAGATTTAAGAGTAATTGTAGAATTGAAAAGACACTCAATTGAAACTAATTGTTGAATGAACTCACTTTCAAAATGGAAATTAGATCACTTACAAATAATTTTGAAAACATGAAGCTAATAGCAGAATAAAAGAGATAAGAAATAGAAGAAAGAAAGAAAAAATCATATCTACTAAAACACCTCCCCAAAAACGACAACAAAATGTGATGAGCACGAATATTGCAGTAAGAATGTTGCAACTCTAGGGGCTACCAACTTTACTTCATCAACCTGGGGTTCGTACATACTTGGAGGTGACATTACTGTATACACAAATAGATGCAATGGGTCCACTCTTTGTCACTGTTGAGCTAGCAATAGACCACTAGGGTTTCTCAAACCATACTTATATCGATTTAGAAGAAGTTTGATTACCAATGAAGAAAGGGGAATGTTACCCTAATTGAGAGTATTGAAATATTATCTACTGCAACAATGAAAGACTAAAATAATGCTTAAAACGCCCCACTCATCCAACTATTTGTTAAGATATCTTTCTTCAGAATAATTCTAAGCTAACACATGTGAAACCCTAACTAACCTAAGCATGCAATCTGATCTAATCAAACACTTTTCTGCTATGTATATGAACTAACATAACAACATTTTTCTTTTTCTCCTTTTTTGTGAAAACATGAATGCTAATTATTCTTGATTATATGTTAGGTGGGCTAGGTGTGGAGAGAGATAGTTGTGAAGGGTCATATGGCTTGAGAGTCAAGCGGGTGTCTTCTCCTATCTTCCGTGATGCATTTCTCACAAATCAGCCTCAAAACAAGCCAATACATGTCATCCTACAAGATGCCCTAATTCACCTACAAGATCCCTATTCCTACAAGATCAGGTCGAAAGCATGAGGAGTGATTTGCAAAGTGGTATAGGGCTTAGGGAAGGTGAGTCATGGAAGAAATAAGGCAAGGAAGGGGCTAGGACTTCCTCAGAACTCAAACCCAAGATTGTATGACGGTTGGATATGCTCAACAATCATGACAAGTTGTTCTCATGAAATGATAACTCGGTTTATGGACTTAGTGGATTTTAGTGATCATGGATGGGTGAGGTTAGGTTGGGCCTACTGATATGAAGTCTTCTTGCACTATTGAAACTCTTGCAATACACACATCACTCACATTTACCCATAAATCATTTCAAAACAAGAAAGATTTCCAGCAACATAAGAAAACAAAATTTCACCATTCATTTTCCTAGTTCATGCATGGAAATGCTTACAAAATATTGCGAAACACCATGAAATATAATACAAAGCTATAGATATCAGAAACAACAATTGCAACTAATTCTTGAAAACTGAAAGATGCTCGTCTAATTAGCAAAAAACCCTAAATTTCATAAGAAATCATAATTCTATCCTTTTGGGGCTGAATGGGAGTTTCCCCTCAAACCATGGTACCTGAAGGGAGGAGTGAGGCAATATCCACCTGTTATCAGCCTTTTTGGTATTCATTTATCTCTCTAAGGCTACTACTAAAGCTATGCACAAATGGCAACAAACTAATCAAATTCACCAATACTTGCAATGAAACAATGCCAAAATGAATTCAACAAGTCATCTATGAAATAAACTAAGCATACAAGTACAACAAGAGGAACATATGTTGCTAGGGTTGGGCCCTAACTCTAGAGATTTAGCCATATAAGTCAACTCAGAGCTGGATCAAGGAAATTCTCATTTTCATTAACATATCAAAAAATACATAACATTGTTTTTCCACAATCCTTCAACTTGAAAGTGCTTAGTTATCTTGCATAAAAAAATTGGCTCCCAACCTCAAGATAAACTAGTTCTTAACTATCACTAGCTCGACTGCCAATGATCCTCATGACTCGGTTGCCAACAACTCCGAGCTAGTGTAATTTAATTGAGGGATATTCGAATGAATGAGGACTTAATGGGGAAGATCCATCTCCTATAATTTATCCTTCTTGTCTCATTCAAATTCTTAAACCTTAATTATCCTTAATTTTCTATAATTTGCTCCCAAAAACATGCAATCAGTGGACATTAGACCACTAGACATAAAATGTTACTTCTACTCATCTCATTTCGAAAAATATGATTAAAACATGTAAGGAATTATGAGAAGAGTTGATTTTAGTAATCTTGGAGGTGTATTAAGGTCCATATATCTATCCAATGATGAGCCTCATCAAGGCAATCATAATGTTTCTTGCCTTTGCTTGTTATAAAGATTTCAAAGTGTACCAGATGGATGTAATGTATGCTCTTCTAAATGGAGAAATTGAAGAATTAGTCTATATAGAACAACCTAAGGGCTTATTATTATCATATTATCTTAATGATGCATGTAGGTTAAGGAAGGAACTATATGGACTTAAATGAGAAACATGCGCATGGTACGCTAGGTTGAAATTTACCTTCAAAATTAGGGTTTCAAGAGATGCGCAGATGATAGTAAATGTTAAACAAAGGCCAGTGAATATTAACTCCTAATTGTGGTCGTTTATGTGGATGATGTTATGTTTGGATGCAACAAAGACTATTTAGTACAATGGTTTTTCTAATGAGATGAATATTAAGCATGAGATGTCTGTTAGTGTCAGTATCTTCATCCCTCCATCAATGATCAAATTTCTCTTCTTTGCATGCATATTAGGTGTCCCATCTGATCAGTTGCATTCCATTAGGTCATGGATCAACTGATGGTAGTGGTTCATGTCAATTTCCCTCATGACACTCACTTGCTGGCCTGTTTTCACATGTTTTAGGTCCTTTACTATCATTTTATTTCATTTCATTTACAAAAGTCATTTTTAGGGTTTTAGTCTCACCAACTCTAGGGTTTGCCATTATGGTCATCCAAAACTCAATAAAATGTCAGTGGGCACATGAGGAGGTTTTATAAGTTCATAGAATCATAAATTCACTGATGATATGCCCAATAAATGGTTTTTACCTCAAAACTCTGTTTTGAGGTGAAAACATGGTTTTTTCCATTTCATATAATTTCAATGTTTCTATATGTAATAAGTTTAGCAGTTTCCCTTGGTCACCTTGCCAACTCTAGCCACTGCAAAAAAAAAACAAAAGCACCTATGCATTAGTCCATCAAATGATCAAAAAGAGTAAAACTTCAAATGAAAAAGCAGAGTTTTTAAAGAAAAGTGACTAAGTCATTAGAAAAGTGGGTTTGGTACATGAAAAAATTAAAGGCAAGGGGATATAAATCTCATTTATGTGTTTGAAGTCTTCATTTTTTGCAAGTGAGCTAAAGGCAAAAAAATCATGTTTTTGGGAGAAAGAGGCAAAACTGAGCAAAAAACCCAAAATTTCACTGGCACTACGCACCTGGGCTTTGGCGATGCGCACCTAGCACAGGTTTTACACTGCAATTTGTTCGGGCGCTGTGCATACAAAATGCGTTGCACATCTGTCTGCTGAGCTTCAAAAAAAAATTCATCACCTTCTTCTGCTTCAAATTCCTCAATTGACCTCTCAACAAGTAAGTGCAGCTTCTCATCTTGTCTAGCAAGGAATTTTTCGTTAGTTGTGTTGATTTGTAAGTCTAAAAAACTAAACCCTATCTATCCTCCAAATTGTCTTATACATTTGCATAGCGTATTGCCTTCTGTTGTTTTTATTCCCTTAGATTATCTTTCTACACCCGTTTCCCTTAAACTAAATTTCCCTAAATCCCTTTCCCTTTCCCTTTCCCAAAATCATTAGCACTCACTTCTCAAACCCCATTCCCATTTACCAAACCCTAACCATATATTCTATTCCCAACCCTAACTCCCACTTCCTATTCCTTACTACATTCATAATATCAATCATTCCCTCATTTCCCAAAAGAAAACAACGGTCACTTCCTTCATACATTATTCACCCTCATACTTTAAAAATCTCTTCATAATCATCAGTTTTCAATCCAAATTCATAAGGATGGAGACAAATTCAGACTATGGGAGGGAAGATGAAACTTTTAGTGATTCTTCCCGAGAAGGTCATGTACCAAGAAAACCACATAAAGTAGGAAAAATCATCTAGGAGGAGCCCACCACTCTCACAGAATTACTTGCTTGCCCTATTGCAGTAACTTGCTTTAAACACCAATCGTGTTATCAGTTTTGTGAAATGGTAGAAAAGGTTAAATAGCATCATAAGCTAGCTAGGATGTTTATTCTTCATCTTCATAATGGCTAGGTGAACCTTGTTGGTGTCTCTTTCACCTTGACACCTGAAAATATCGTAGCAGCAATAGGCATCCCTAACGTAGGTGAACAATGGAATAAGGGGCATCATGTAGACATAGAGCATTATGAGCCTTACATTAAGTCTGGTTATCGCAGTTAAATCAACAGGGTTTTTCCTTTCAAATACTTGTAGGACACTTATGCTCTTCTCTTGAAACTCATCATCAAGTATTTTACTTGTGAAGGTAGGTTTTCCCGTTTATATACATACCATGTAAGATTGTTGATGCATTTCACAAAAGTGAGGATGATGAACCTCCCATACTTTATCTGTAGTAATATTGAGAATATGACTGTATATGTGCAAAGGAAACCTTTTCCTCAACAATTCAACAACTTTTGCCACTTCTCACTGATCAAAATTGTTGTCTTGCATCAGCTAAGCTTGCTGAAGATACCATGGGATACCTTCATTGCATATGAGATTTTCAAAGGCCCTCAGGTTATTCCATCAATGATTCAAGAGGAAGGAGGGCCTTCAAGACAACCAGATGTTCATGAGACTAAAACTATGGGTGTGCCTGTTTTTTTCACCTATTAGAGAGGCACCAGGAGGCTTTTTGCTACTGCCAAGTGACTACTATCTCCACCAAGGGTGGAAGGGGTCTCGTTTTCTTCACCGGACCACGGGCAAATGCTATCTTCACAAGGGGTGAAAGGGGATTTCCCTTCCTCTATAGCTGAATAGGTACAGGGAAAAGATAAAGGAAAACAACAAATGCATGAGCATGATGAGGGCCCTACTGAAGGGCAAGACAAGGATTTTGTCTTGATTGAGGAGGATGACATTGATTTGGGTTCTCAAAGCTCAAAACTCAAAGACATGATTATCAAAGAGAAGGAGGCTGAAATACAAGTCTTATCTCTTCATCTTGAGAGGGCCAAATGGATTATGAGTTTTCTTAAACAAGAGAACAAGAAACTTGAAGACAAGTAAGTTGTTATGGAGCTACAAACAATTAGAGAAAATAGGTAAGTGGCAAAAAGAAGGAAAATCAAAATGACATCCCTCGAGCAAGAAATTGGGGTTGACTGTGAATCATGGTTAGAGAGGGAAAACATTCACTTGGAGAAATTTCTTGAGAAAGAAAACAAAGAGAATAATAGGTTGCACCATATCGCTTATCATTACCTAACCTGAAACAAAATTTTCAAAACAAGGGTGAAGAGGTTAAAGGCTAAGCTGGAAAGAGTTTTGGGAAGAAAAAAATAGCAAGATAAGATCAAGATATTGGTTGAAGCATAATTTCCCCAACAAAGCACATAAAAAGGATCACTCATGCCAAATTTCAGGAAATTTGGAGCATTTTTTGTCATTTTTGAAAATTTCGAGCAAAAAACAAGTTTTTTCAGCAGATGCACAGTGCCACTGGTGTTGTGCTTTTGTTGGGGAACCCATTTACAAAAAGGTTTGCATTTTTGAAATCAACATGAAAAAATATCCGTGCTAAAAAATGGCTGAAAATTTTCGACAAGTTCTCAGTCTCCAAAAGGGAAAAAAGCACTCAAAAAGTTCCCTCTCAGCCACGTTTTTTTCCACACACAAAGCTGTCTTGGGAGATTCTATTTTTGGAGGCGCAAATGGACTCCAAATCAAAAATTTCAAGTTGCTCCATAAAGTAGACTCACCAATATTTCTAATGAGCTATTCTACACCTGATTTGGACTTTGGGAAGCCTTCCAAGAGTGGCCTTGAAAAAGCAATGTGCATAGGATTAGTGGCACTGTGTATAAGAGAAAATTTTGCTAGTTTTTCCTGTTTGTTCAGAATTTCGCCCATTTTGGTTGTTAGTTGTCCTTTTATTCTATCTTTGGTAAATTAATGGTGTAATATGATGTACTATGATGTAAATATGATGGAAAACAACTTGAGGGGTTAGATACATCAATTATAATTGGTTTGAGGATGAATGAATCAGTTTCCATAATTTTAGAGGCAAGCTATTCCATTGCCTATTTTGTAGTTCCTAGTTTAGATGTTGTTGAAATAGCTCCTTGACTGATGGATTCGATCCTTGATGGTTAGAATAGGTGGTTTGATGACTAGATCTTGTACTTTCTTAGTCAGTTGTCAAGGTTGGACTCTTGTGGATGCATTGATCGTTATTGTAAATCACTTCTGCAGTTTGGAAAGGAAATAAACCAGGGTTTTGCAACATTTTGTGGGATTCTTGTGGTAATGTGTCTTGGCATTATTTTTCCCTCTGTGATTTAATTTCTCTTATATGTTTATGTTCCATCATCTATTCCTTTCTTCATAGCCAAATGAATCAAGAGAATCAGGTAGAATCCATTGATATTCAGTGCTCTGCCTAGAGGACACATTTAGTTTTTAATGCTTTCTACTGTTTGAAGAGGACTCACGAACCCTGCATGCCCTCTCCAACTCCCCACCAGTCTTTAGAATCACCATCACATTCATTTGAAAGTGCTAAAATACTTGCCTACCTCGCCCCACAGAAATCTCTGCAAATCTGAGTTGATTTCCTGGACCCAAAGTTGCCTTCCTCATCTGATCCAGCAACCAACCATTAAAATCAATCAAAATCCTCTGAGAAAATATACCTAGTCTAAAATCAACATTAATTTTCAGTCATCTCAAAGCCTTAGTTGCCATATTCTTTTGAGAGTGACAAGGAGAGAGCCCTCTCCCAACCTGGTAGGGCTAGCTACCAGGTTAAGTGTGGTTTGATGTTACCTTAGACCTACCTTCCTTCAGCTTGAGATTGATCTAGGTTGATCTTAATTTTACTCATCTCATTAAGAAAAATATAATTAAAACATGTAAGGAATTATTAGAAGAGTTGATTTTAGTAATCTTGGAGGTGTGTTAAGGTCCATATATTTACCCAATGATGAGCCTCATCAAGGCAATCATAATGTTTCTTATATTTTCTTGTTATAAAGATTTCAAAGTGTACTAGATGGGTGTAATATATACTCTTCTAAATGGAGAAATAAGAATTATTCTATATATAACAACCTAAGGGCTTATTATTATCATATTATCTTAATGATGCACATAGGTTAAGGAAGGAACTACATGGACTTAAACGAGCAACATGCGCATGGTACTCTAGGTTCAAAATGTACCTTCAAAAGTAGGGTTTCAAGAGATGCGTAGATGATAATAAGTTTTAAACAAAGGCCAATGAAGATTAACTCCTAATTTTGGTTGTTTATGTGGATGATATTATGTTTGGAAGAAGCAAAGACTATTTAGTACAATGGTTTGCTAATGAGATGAAGTTTAAGTTTGAGATGTCAATGATTGGGGAGATTACTTTCTACCGAAGGTTGCAAATTTTACAAAAGTTAGAAGTATATTCATCTCCCAAGAGAAGTTTCTAAAGGATATGTTGAAAAAGTTCAAAATGGAAAATTCTAAAACTGTTTCAATTCTTGTCGTAATTGCATGCAAATTCTGTGTAGGTGATGAATCACCTGATGTTGATCAGAAGCTTTACAAATCTATGATAGGTAGTTTACTATATATAAAGACCTCTACACTGGATATAATGTTGGAAGTCAGATTAGTGGAAAGATATCAGTCCAAAACCTAATCAAAGGCATATACTAGAAACAAAAAGGATATTCATATATCTGAAAGGGACTACATTCTATGAACTATGGTACCTAAAAGGAAAGGACTTCAAATTGAAAACATACACAGATGTAGACTAGTCCAATTATATAAATGACAGGAAGAGTGTGAGTGGTGGCGCATTCTACTTAGGAGAATCACTAGTTGCATGGTTAAGAAAGAAGAAATCCTTAGTATCTCTATCTACAACAAAATCCAAATACATAACAACAAATACTTACTGCACACAAGTGTTGTGGATTAAAAAAATAATATAATATATGAAGGTAACTTTTAGTGAGACAATATCTATTAAGTGTGACAATACTAGTGCAATAAGCATCTCAAAAATCTAGTGCTTCATTCAAAGACTAAACATATCCATATAAAGTATCACTTACTTAGAGAATATGTGGCTTAGAAAATGATAAAACCAGAATACATATCAACAAAAGATAAAATAAAAGATATATTTACCAAGCCACTGCTAAGAGATCCATTCAAATATCTAAGGCACAAGTTGTGAATAGTCCGTGCTCCCTCTTCTCATTAGTGTGATTTCAAAGAGGAGCCTCAAAGGACTATAGAGAATATGAAAAAGAATGGAATATGTATTGGGAGACTCTACAAAAGTAACAAAAGTGCATGAACAATAGCAGGAATAATAAATCAACATTTAAGTGTCAAGACTTTAAGGAAACTATAGAAACAGCATGAATAAAGACCATTTTGTACCTACAATAAGCCATATTAATTATAAAGTATACCATAAATGTGTTTCATCATTTAGAATTTTATCCTTTGGTACAAAATATTTTGCAAAAATGTATATATGAAAAGTATACAAGCATTTTCAAAATTCATGTGATCTATTTTTAACATTTGCATACCTAGTCAAAGCATTTTGATTATCAATCTAGCTCAAAGTATAATTTTGCATCATTAGAAATCCTCAATATTATTCAACTTTAATGACTCAGAATATATATGACCCATGCATCAAACTGATTTATATTACTTATGTATTCAGTCGATACTCTCTAAACTTTGAATAATGCAAAGCTAGAAACTCCTTCAAATATACAAAGAAAAAGAAAATGTGATGACTTCAAGCTAAGAGGAGAAAAATCTATATATTTTTATGTCTGGTTTCTAGAATTCTTCATCATGAAGTGTCATGTGATCGACATCTAAACCATATTCATTTCATACCTTATTATTTAAAGCTACATAGATAAATTCATCATGCTCTATAGCTTCATAAATGAAAACGTTAAGCACATATTAAATGTCTAGTACAAAATAATTTCAAAGGCGTCTATTATGACAAGGATAGAGAAAGTATTGTTTGAAAAACAATCGATTATTCATAAATATGTTGGTCATAAAGTGAAGAGTCACAGTCTCAAAAGCATATGAGCCTAACATCAATTCATTGTGACCATATTACTGTAAGATATTCCTGCATTAGTCTCAACAAAAACTCTAAGATAATTTAGAGTAAACAAGTACTCAATCAGAAAATGTGCCATTTTGAAGTCTTGTACCAAAGATCTTAACACAAATCTTGTGGTGATATAATGCAAAGTTCAAGAGATCAATCAAAGTCCAATTCAGTAATTCTAGTGCTTTATTCCAAAGAAATCAGTTAATGTATATTTCAATTCAAAAAATTAACCTATTACAAAAATCAATCATCAATGAAGCCTAGCATTGACGACTGAGAGATATATCACCAACACAAACAATAGAGATATCAGTTACGCATACCATAGATATATCACCAAAACAAACTACTAAGAGAGAGATAACTATGTGATATTTCACTTGTATAATAGGGCATCATATCATGCATAGATGAGGATTCATAAAGAGAATCACAATTGTAAAAACAATGAACACATTGACCATATGATAAAGATACTATATTCCAGAAGAAGACATTATTTATATCTCTTAGAGAGGAAACATATTTGTAGAAGAAAATGAAACCAAGGAGACAGAGGATTGCTTCAACATTAACTAACTTAGAGTGTGTGATTTGATCAAAATCCATATTCAAGATGCAAAGGCTAGACAAATACTCATTCAATAAATCGATAGCCCAAAGAGACATAAGGGACTAGGAGAATTTGTATTTGTAATACCAAGGGAATGAATAGAGTGTCAAGAAAAAATTGTAAGGAAAGGTAACATATAGAAGTGGAATAATTATGTGACAAAGGTGATAGGGAAGAAAACTATTGAAGATATTAGAGTGGCACAGGTGATAGGTAATAAATCATAACATAGAGGTTCCATACAAACAAATTATTCCATGACAAATCAAAGCATTGGAATGACAGTTGGACATGTCAATTTAGGGAGTGTAGAACATATTCAAATGGATATAACACACATTACCTATAGGTGTAACAAGATAGAGAATATTCATGTAAGGAAGTTAGAGCTATAAAAAATATGCATTGCAGTTGGAAGACCAGAGAACACCAATTCTATACTCAGAAACATTGTAGTAATTGAATATAAATCCGAAGGGTAACAATTGCAAGTTGGCATTTCATAATTTATTTGAAATTTAATAATACATGGCCTTCATACACATAAGAAAAAGGAGATATGAACGTCTATTGTATCGTCTAATCCATGTACGTTTTAACCCTATATGGATATTACTTGCAAACCAATTATTAAACATAAAAAAATATACAAAGTCAACATAAAAAATGCACACATAGCTTTTCTCCTGGAACCCAAAATTGGAAAAACACATTGATTTTTCATTATATTCCTTTCAATGTTACAATAAATTATATACATAATGAAGCATTCATAAACCCCAATACATTTGCCCTAGATTAGAACACGACAATAGTTCCCTTGACCCAATCTACAAAATACCATGGGAAAAACCATCATGCCCAAAACCATGCACAAAAATTATGTGAAAAACCATGGGTGGATCTCCACACTATCATTACTCCCATCTCCCATCCTTGGGTCCACCCAATAATTATTTTGTTCACATAAATAATATTTTCTTAGGGCATTTCCCTGAACCCCATGCGGAGGGGATACCGCCCCCTACAAACCCCCCACTAGGCGGGGCTTTTGACCTCCCACTACACATGACGCAATGTAAAAACACATGGAGATAATTATGGAAAGAATACAACACATACCTAACATTCTCCCACTTGTTTTTTTCATTCCACACATGGGACCATAAGAGTGCATAGTCATTGGTTTAGGGTGGCAACACCCATTGTTTATTTACACAAAGAAAATTTCTCAGTGCTCACAAATTTTGTCAATACATCTGCAAAATTATTCAAAGTTTCAACATTTACCAACAACACTTTTTTGTCTTCAACCATATTCCTCACAAAGTGACAATAAACATCAATATGCTTTTTCTTCGAATGATAAGTAGGGTTCTTTGCTAAGAAAATTTCACTTTGGCTATTGCAATCTATCCTTATAGCTTAATGTACTAACACCATACTTGAACACAATATCTACTACAAAACAAATTTATTACCTGCATGGGTGGTTTCCATGTATTAATCCTTTATGGTTGAAAGTGCCACTACAAAATGTCTCTTGCTCATCTAACCTACTGCTCCTCCAAATAGGTTAAACCCATACCCACTTGTAGATATTCTCTGATGAAGATCTACAATCTAGTCTATATCAACAAAGGAATGTATGTCCAACACTCTATCCAATCCTGGTCTTCCTTGGTAGCATAATCCATAATCGCATGTGCCATGCAGATATCTCAAAACTCACTTCACTGATGTCCAATGCTCCTTCCCTGACTTTAACGTAAACCTACTCAAT
This sequence comes from Pinus taeda, assembly GCA_000404065.3. Taxonomy (NCBI): domain Eukaryota; kingdom Viridiplantae; phylum Streptophyta; class Pinopsida; order Pinales; family Pinaceae; genus Pinus; species Pinus taeda. The sequence goes on from APFE030845958.1 coordinate 110,419, forward strand.
ACTCCTACTAGATTGATAATTTCTAATCTGGTATAGACTATTACATACATCAAGCTGCCAACGACAATCAAATATGGAGCATGGGACATGTCCTCTTCATCTTCTTGTTTCTTAGGACAATGTTCAACATAGAAATTTGCACCTACATGAAGAAGAACATTTACTAGTTTATTATCCTACATATTAAACATCTACAATATTGTCTCAAAATACATCTGCTAGTTTAAACAAATCCTCCTCTTTTCCTGATCTCGTTTAATTTCCATGACCAAAATATAGTTTGCAACACGAATATACTTCATGTTCAATTTAGTGGACAATTTGGTCTTCACATCTTGGATAATTTCTTTGTCATTTCCAATCAATAACATATCATCCAGACAAGACCAAATACATAACATGGTCACTAATTAATTTAAAATACATGCAATAATATGCTTTGATCCTTATCAAGGCATGACCCCACAAATATGTATAAAAGTTTTGATACCACAGCCTTGGTGACTACTTTAACCCATAAAAAGATATTTTTAACCTGCATACTAGTTCTCTCCTACACTTCACCGCAAATACTTTTGGTTGATTGACTTAGATCTCTTCTTCTAGATCCCCATGAAGAAATGTTATCTTCACATCCATCTATTCTACCTGAAAAAGAAAAGTAGCTTGAACAGATAAAATTAATCTAATATATACTAACTTGGCAACAAGAGAAAAAATATCACCAAAATCAATTCTCGACATCGAGGAATAATCTTTTGCTACTAACTGAGCTTTGTTTCTCCACTTTTTCTTTTGCATTCATCTTCTTCATAAACACCCATTTGTTTCCAATGGGTTTCCTTCTAGCCAACAACTCTACTAGATCCAAAGCCTTAGATCCCAAGCCTCATTTTCGTTCAAGGCTGCCATTTCTTCAACCATGGCCTTATACTAGAGTAATCTACTATCTCCCTGATAGTTTTGGGATCATCATTAGTAATAGATAAAGAAAATTTTGAATAAAGATTAGATGGACTATACATCCCTCACTACCTTCTCTCTCAAATTGATCTCCTCAAAACTGAAGTGTGTGGTTCTTCCTCTTCCGATTCTTGTTCTTCTACAAAGTTTAATTCTTCCTCCTTCAGTTCAAAGTATGTATTATCTAGTTCCTTTTCATTTGGTAGGAATTCATGTTTAATAAGATCTTTTCATTTCTCTAAACACCGCATCTTTAATGTACACAACCTTCCTTGTTTTTGGGTTCCAAATGTTGTAACCTTTTAAACTATCCTTGTACCCAATAAATATGCACCTTTCATATTTACTATCCAACTTGGTTCTTTCCTTTGTCGAAACATGAAAATATGAATCACAACCAATACCTTGAGATGAGAGAGAGAGGGTTTATTTCCAGTGCATACCTCATGTGGATTCTTATCCTCCAACGTTGATGAAGCTGGTCCGTTAAATAGGTAACATGTAGTACCCACTGCCATACTATTTGTTACACTTGTAAAACCAGACCCTATGATTCATGTTAAAGGATGCATTTGAGTTAGTCAACCATGCCTCATGATTTACGTGTGTGCTTGAAGAGGAATCCAAGTACAAAACCCTATGTTCATCTATGATGGTTTTCACCTATGCAGAAGGACCATCATTAGATCCCTTTCCATTCTAAGGAGTTTTAGATCTACAACCCTTATTGTAGTGCCCTTATTTTCCACATTTCTAGTATACCCTCATAGACTTTCTTGGAAATTTAGATCTTTGTCTAGATTTAGGTCTCCTACTTGAGGACATATTTATATTTCTATTATGAGATAATCCTATTACAAATAAGGCATCTCCATTCTGACTCTCCATATTTTTGCATCTCATCTCCTCTGACAATAAGGATGGGACTGTTTCATCAAACTTCAAGTTAGTTGTATTACTATGTATGGCACCAATGAGAGTATCCCATGAGTCTGGTAGAGAACACAAAAAAATAGATGCACTTATCTTTGTTCAAAATTTTAATATCAACAAATAACAACTAACTTATAATAACATTGAAGTTGTTTAGATGTTTTTTCACCAAATCTCCATACTTCATCCTTAGGTTATACATCTTTTTCGGCAAGAACAACTTGTTCACTAGAGACTTTGATAAAATGTTGTTAACCTATCCCAGAAAGCCTTTGTCATAGGTTCCCATGATACATTCAACAACATTGAAACTAGGAAACACAATCATTGTGTGCTCTTTACCTTGTGATCTAAATCTATCCAGTCTTTTATCGAAATTCCTATTAGTGTCATAGATAGATCTACAATAATCCATTGATCTCTATAGACCAATAGATCCTCCATCCTAAGCTTACACAAATCAAAACTCTATCCATTGAATTCCTTGCTCTATATCGTTCCATTGGTTTCCATCTCCTTTCACCACAAGAATCGATCCTATAAATATCCCACTGTAATAGGGTTTACGATAGTCCTAAGAAAAAAACCCCTTAGCTAAAAAGGTGCCCCCTTGATGCTGAAACATCTATGATACCAAATATAGGTTTTAATATTCTACAAAAATTAAAACATAAAAAATACACAATGGTGAGAACATAAAAAATACACACAAAGATTTTCTCCTCGAACCCAAAACTCGGAAAATTAGATTGATTTTTTATCATATTCCTTTCAATGTTACAATGTGTTATATACATGTTGAAACATTCATAAACCCCAATCCATGAACCTGGAACATAACTATAGTTCCCTTTACCATATCTACAAAATACCATGGGTAAAACCATCATACACAAAACCATGCACAAAAAATATGCACAAAGCCATGGGTGTGTCTACTCAACATCCTTGGGTCCACCCCCATCCTTTGGTCCACCAAACCATTATTTGGTTTGCAAAAAAAAATAATTTTGTGTGGGCTACCTTGGACCCCATGCATGGGGGCTATTTTCCTCGTGAAAACCCCCTATAGGGGGAGATGCCATGCCCACTGCACTTAGCGTAATGTAACAGCACATGGGGCTAGTCATGGAGATAATATAACACATACCCAACAATCACTTTGTTACATGTTGGTAAAAAATTCTACAGAATCGGATGAAGAATTCATGTCTCTAATTTTTATGTTAGTTTATATACTTATATTATGGTCTATATTTCATGCTATAGTTTCAAAATGCACTCCAAAGAAGTCATTTAACACCAAATGATTGACATCAAATTTGAATATTGTTGTCTCTCGTAAGTATTCTATGAGTTGGTGCTTCAAATGGCCCATTCTACAACCAATATAGCTATGAATGATAGACATAACTCTTGGAAGATAACATAAATTAGTCAAAGGTGTCACTGAGATCTCATGAACACGATGCAAAAGAGACTTGAAAAGGACAAGACTATTCCCACAGCCAAAACTAAATTCCATTGGATATAAGTCTTCTGATATATTCTGATAAACAATAGTAGCACAATGAATACCATGTTATGGTTCATAACCTCTTTTAGAGAAAACTATATATTCTTCTTGAGTTTTCATAGTACTCTTGGTGGCCCATGCAATAAATAACATAAATACAGTGGTATTCCCTTCATTGATTTAAAAAACAAGGTTATAGCCTCTTTTATACTATTGAAACTCTTTAGAGATAGTTGGAAATGATTCTTACAAAAGTCTACAATATGGACCAATGATCACCAAGTAAATCCCCTTTCAATTTATGTCAAAGGGGGAGGTGAGGAAAGCAAAAGTAACTCTCAGAAAAAATAAGGATTACTCTCAAGTGGAGGATCATAGTGTTTCCATTAATTCCAAAGGAGGAGAATGTTGGAAGTGTTGGAATTGATGTCAAATGATCATATTCATGTTGATGAGGTTGCTTGATGTTGTATGTTGATGATGTTTTTCATATTGATGTGGTTGATTGATGTTGTATGTTAATGAGGTTTTTATGTTGATGAGGTGGATTTCTCAAGGTTGATTGTGTTGAATAGGATCCAACTTTATTGGGGCTCCAACATCCTTCTTAAACTTCCTTGTTGACCGCTATTTCATCACATTCTTAAATTGGATCCATGATCATAACATATCATTGAATATACATACAAATAATTTGTCACAAGCTATAATCACAACCTAGACACCACTGCTACAAACACTTTCACTATACAATTCAATATCTTTTCCACACAACCTGCATCGACTAAAATTTCACATAACTTGTAACCATTGCAAATCCATAGATAACTTGTGCCATCATGTCAACTATAATTAATGTCACTAAATTCATGTTAATCTCTATTTTTGAATTTCATACTACTGTCCCAATCCCTACTTCAACCAGTTCATCCATCTCGTCACTAAGATCTTTTCTCAGAACATGGTTACTTCATATATCCAAGACACTTGCATTATGCTCATAGACCCTCCAATAACAAAAGAGATTTTGGTCATCAATTAAGAGTTAAAACAACATAAAATCCTTCTAGTTACACCCCCCTTTGATCCTTGATTTCCAAAAACCCATAATAAACCATATAATAGATTAAAATTTCTACAAAATGCCTTTTTGGGGTTGTATTATAAAAATTAGCAATTCTTTCGCACTAGTGCAACAAAATTCTCACTAGAAAGTGTGCTAAACACCTAACAAAATGACTCTATGGCTGAAAAATAAAAATAATTTAGCCTTTTATCCAACAAGAGGTTCAACCTCTGACCGAGCGAACACATTGTACACACCTCATTAAATACGTTTTCAAGTGATCCTTACATGATTATTCTCTTGAGTTATACTTGTCTTTTAACTATTAAATGAGACTTCAAAAATGTGTGGGATCTGAACATCCATTCTTAAAACAAGTAGCCACATCTTATTTGTCAAGATGTTGGAGATGTAAGCTAATGTAAGCATAATAACGATTCTATAATGTGGAATAAACTGTAAGAGAATCGAAAACTTGAATGCCGAAGAAATCATACCTCCGCCCATTGGTGTTATTCACACTCCGATGTATTTTGTACACAACTGTGTAGATATTTTAAACCACCTCAACAATTTTTCTCACAATTTGGAAACCCTGGCCTCCTCTAAAGAGTCTAAATATGATTCAAAGTAACTAATTCAAACTGAAATGCTCCAATGATGCTTTTATCAAAGAAAGTTCTGATCATAGATTCCACAACATAAATGAAATCGACACAACCCAGAAAAGGCAGTAGGAGCCCTGCAATGCCTATAATGAAGCTAAACAAAATGTACCCACATGTTTCTCTGGCATGAAAAGCCCAGTGGGAATCCCATACATGAAATAAAAATAGAATAACAAGAGTCGACAAACCCTACTAAGTCCAAATCTGGGTACGCATGTTCCAGAAAAGAAGAACTTTAGTAGCCAAGAACAACATTAGAGATCATGCCTAAGAAAAATATGCCAAGCAGGTTGCAACAAGAATCGAACAATGAGGAGCAGCAACAACAGCATAGATAAAAAAAATTCACCCAAGATCTCTCATTCATGTGGCACTTCCGAGCTCTGCTCACTCTAACTTGATGGTGTAAGATTGAAGGGGATTGAGTTAGTGAGCTTGGGGGCCAAACAATAGTATTTATATCTAAGCTTCCGTCAAGATTCTGTTGGCTATGTGTCAAGTGTTCCACAGAACATGGTAGAGAACTACAGAAGGAGTAATGGACCACTCCAGGAGCTCCCAACAAGAAATTAATTAACTGCAGTTGGTTTTCATAATTGAAGGAAATAACTGCAGTTGGTTTCCGTAATTGCAGGAAATAACTGGCAAATTGTTTCCAAATTATCGACAGTTGTTGGAAGCCGTAAAGGGAGCTTAACATTCTCTCACTTGGTCCATACTTCCAATCTTAATGTCTCATATTAAAACCCATTGAAAAATTGTATTAAGTAATAGATACATGAATCATGGCAATAAGTCCTCTAATGACGAGTATTATCTTCCACGTATTACTATGTATTTATTTCTATTAAAATTTATGTGGCAACAATTTCTGAATAAACCTTATGTTTATTCTTGGTCCTACATAGATGAATTCTCTCAAATCAAATTAAGGTGCACATAAATATGAGAAAAACATCACAATAATTAAGAATTTCATTAAAATAACATTATCCATACAATGAGAAACTACATAATGGAACCAAGTCCCATATTCATTACATGATCCTTGAATTTCAATGGTGGCATGCCCTTAGTCAAAGGATCAGCAATCATCAACTCAGTGCTGACGTGATCAATGACCACTTTCTTTTCTTTAACACGTTCTCTTATAGCTAAATACTTAATGTCAATGTGTCCATTTTGACTCCCACTTTTGTTGTTTCTAGCCATAAAAACAACTGAATTGTCACAATACATTCTTAATGGTTTAGAGATAGAATCCATAATTCTAAGCCCAAAAATGAAAATCTTAAGCCATACACCATGTAAAGTAGCCTCAAAACAGGAGACGAACCCGACTTCCCTAGTGGAAGTGGCAATCAAGGTCTACTTTGCACTCCTCCATGATACAGCTCCACTGACCATCATAAAAATGTATTTTGATGTTGATTTGCGTGAATCAACACATCCAGCAAAGTCAGAATTTGAGAAGCCAATTACTTCCAAATTATCCGTTCGTCTATAAATAAGCATGTAGTTTTTGGTTCCTTGAAGGTACCTCATTACTTTCTTTGCTGCTCTCCAGTGGTCTAAACTTGGATCACTCTAATATTGTCCCAACATTCCCACAACAAATGCAATGTTAGGTCTTGTGTAGGCTTGAGCATACATTAGGCTTCTGACAACAGAAGCATATGGAATGTTCTTCATTTTTTCCCTTTCAAATTCATTCTTCGGGCATTGGTTCAAATCGAACCTATCACCCTTCATAATGGGAGCTACACTTGGTGAACAATACTTCATCCGAAATCTCTCTAAAATTTTATTAATATATGTTTCTTGAGATAGACCCAAGATGCCTCAAAATCTATCTATATGGATCTTAATGCCAATGACATAAGATGCCTCACCCATATCCTTCATATCGAAATTTTTAGAAAGGAATTATTTCACCTCATGCAGCAAACCCTTATCATTGGTTGCTAGCAAAATGTCATCCACATATAAAACAAGAAAACAGATTTTACTCCCACTGACTTTCAGGTATATACATTAATCCATAATGTTTTCTACAAAACCAAATGAAGAAATTACATTATGGAATTTCATATGCCATTGGCGGGATGCTTGTTTTAAACCTTATAATGATTCCTTGAGCTTGCAAACCAATTGTTCACCATCACTAGAGGGGAATCCTTCAGGTTGTTTCATGTAAACCTGCTGTAGATCTCCATTGAGAAATGTCGTTTTCACATCCATTTGTTGCAACTCCAAGTCAAAATGGGCTACTAATGCCATGATAACACGAAATGAATCTTTCTTAGATACAGGAGAGAAAGTCTCTGTGTAATCGATTCCTTCTTTCTGAGTGAATCCCTTAAAAACAAGTCTTGCCTTGTATCTCTCAATGTTGCCCAATGAGTCTTCCTTTGTCTTAAAGACCCATTTACATCCAATGGCTTTCGCACCACTAGGCAACTCAACAAGATCCCAGAATTAGTTACTCTTTATAGAATTCATCTCTTCCTTCATGGCATTGTACCATAATTTTGATTCTTTGCAACTCATGGCTTGTGAAAAAGACTCGGGATCATTTTCAGCTCTAATGTTGTAAGGAGTTTCTTGTAGATACACAACATAATGATGAGGAATTGCTGATCTCTTTGGTCTAATAGATCATTTTAATGTCATACCATCATCTTCCTGAGAAGTATGTGGTTCAATTCGTTGTTCAAAAGTTCTTGGAAACTCTTGATCTACTGGAATGTCATCAACAGCTTGTGGAAATTCAGTAATTGGTTGTTCAACACCAGTTTGTACTTGAGGGGTGCTGTGAACAATAACCAATCTATCAATTGAGGTGGATGGTTGAGATCCTGAATGATCCTTCTAAAAAACTATGTTCCTGGTTTGATCGCTCCCACTGATCAAGTCATTTTCAAGAAACTTTCATTTCTTGATTCCATAATCTGTTATGTAAAAATTAGTTAGTCTTTAATTTTATATTTATTATTTAATTTTAGGATTAATAAATGAAAGGGAACGATCATAAGATCGTGCTCTTCCCCAAAGGGTGTCCATGGCAGTATATAAGCTATGAACCCCATTTGTAATCAACATCATCTGTAATTCATCTTTTTTAATAAAATATTTATACATATATTTCTGCGTATAAGATTTTTTTCTACTTCATCTGGTATCAGAGTGTACGATTCTCGGTTGCTCTGCTGTGCACAGGTCTAAATAGCCATTCATTTCCATTGTTTTGTATTTTTTCTTCCACCGTTCGACTGTGCCAATCTGTTGTTCTGCCCAGCTCTGTATATTTATCCACCAACTCCCGCTCCCCGCTGCGTCAATCCTCTACAACCCTAACCCCTGTCCACTTCACTGCTTCCACCTTCCCATCCACTACCCTGCTCACACCATGTCCCTGTTATTTTTGCCTGCTGACCCTTGCGCAAATTTAAGCAAATACAACATCATTAAGCCAGGGCGTTTGGAAACGATTTTTGTTGGATCTGAGCAAATACAACACCATAAGAGGCAGGGCATTTCTACTTACTTGGTACATTTGTCGATTTATAGTTTCAGGTTCTGCTTGACAAGTATTGGTTATAAAAAAAAACGTGACTATTGCGAGGTGACCATTCAGCCTGACGACTGTCTCTTACCAATATATATAATTATATATATTATTATATATACATTAATATATTGTTAATAATTTATTAACTAACCTAATAAAGTTTTTTTAATTTATATATTATATATATATATATTATATTATATATATATTTATATATATATATATATATATATATATATATATATAGTCACTTTTATTAATTAATTTTATTCATTAATTAAAGAAAACAAACTTATGTCATATAATTAAATTAATTAATTATTATTTATTTAAAAAAATTATTTTTTTACGATGGCAGATAAATACACACCCCCACAAACAAACTCGATGTCGACAATGACAATGGCGGATTTTAAAAAAAAGATATTGGACTCAAAGCATAAGATAAATAGCAACCACGATGAGGTCAGTAAAAGATTAAATGAATTCCAGATCAAGCTTGGGGAGCAAGCTGACAAAATAACAAATCTTTAAGATACAACAAATCAAATAGAAATAAAGATGGAAAATCAACATGTCCAAACAGAAGTAAACATTAGAGATGTCGTAATGATGTTGAAACTTCTGTGTAAAAAGATGAATTGTACACCCGAACAACTACAAAAAAAAATGGAGAGAATCAAGAACACATCTAATCAAATTCAACAAAGTCAACAAACTCTCATGAAAAAGTTTAATCCCCAAGGAAATCAGCGACACCCCACCAAGAAGTGAGTAACACAGCCTTTACAAACAAGCAACTCTGGGATAACTTTACCAATCGACACCCTTTTTTCGCTCAACCATTAGCAACATACCAGCAAAGGGCAAAGGTCGAGATGCCTAAATTTGATGGAAATGAAAAAAACAATGTTGCGTGTATAAATAAAGCAGAATAATACTTTGAGATATATGACATCAATGGCGATGACAAAAAGATCAGGCATGCATCCATGAAAATGGAGGAGGAAGCATATAACTGGTATATGTGGTGGAAAAAGGCAACACACATCTTTAGCTAGAGGAAATCTAAAGATGCATTCTTTAAAAGATTCCAAGGTGTAAAGGAAGAAGAGTTCTTTTCAAAACTCATCAAATTATGACAAAAAGGAAGTGTGGATGAATACACTCAAGAATGGGAGACCTTAGTAACACAAGTACCTAGATTATTAGAATCTCGTCTAATTCAGTCATACATCTCGGGACTCAAAACCCATTTACAAATATAACTTGAGATGCATGACATTTCATCAATAGAATTAGCAAGACGAAAAGAAAAAATAGCCAAATAGAAATTCGAACAAATATTTTGGTCAAAATCCGAAAAAACATATTCAAGACGAAGAACACCTCAGTATGCAGATGCAAAAAGTACAAGATATGTTCCACCACATCGCCGTGAAGATGAAAAATCTGATGTGGAAATGCAAAGGATAAAAGAGTGTAAATGTAAACGTTGTGGTGAGAAGTGGGACCATAAACATAGATGTGCTAAAGGAAAAGAACCAAAGAACCTATATAATTGTGAAGCAACCAATGATTCAAACAGTGAAGATTCTGACATAGAAATAGAAGATGCCCCAGAATTCTCACCAAAATTAGGTGACGGGAGTATTCCGCAAGTGTCATTATCAGCCATGGCAGGTATATCACAACCTCAGACCTGAAAGTTAAAAGGACACATAAAGAAGAACAACGTAGTGGTACTCATCGACTTTGGAAGCACACACAATTTTTTAGATACAACCGTGGCAAAGAGACTCAATATATTTTCATTCCCCTTACCAAACATGAAAGTGATGATAGCTAACAGTAAGAAGGTTGAAAAGGTGGGGAAATGCCATAAGGTTAAATTACAAATTCAAGACTTTAGTTTAGAGTCTCCGTTTTTCATGATACCGTTAGGAGGAGTAGATGTAGTCTTAGGTATCCAATGGCTACAAAATTTAGGTACTTATGCAACCAACCATCAAGTACAATTTATAAAATTCAAATGGGGAGGTCAGAAGTACAGGCTGCATGGATTCCAAGCACCAGAAAATCAAGTTGTATCATCATCTCAGGTGATGAAGCTAAGTCAAAAAGGAGAACCCACTTATGTAGTACAATGTCACTGGTTAGAAATGTTATCTGCGAATATGACCAGAGAAGAGTCAACAGAGATACAAGATCTGACTTGGAAGCATGAAAAAGTATTTCAATACCTACCTATGAAGATGCCGCCTAATAGGGAAATTGAGCATAGAATAAAAGTTAAGGTAGGGTCAGACCCCATCAACATCAAGCCATATCGATATCCACATCTCCAAAAAATGGAAATTGAGAGATTAATCCAAGACCTTTTACAGTGTGTGACTTTGATCATCTTGGAATATTTGGTCAAGTGGAAGAACTTACCCGAAGAAAACGCTTCTTTGGAGAATGAAGCATTTTGTCAACAACATCCATCGTTAGATATGCTTTGAGGACAAAGCATTCTTTCGAGAGGAAGGCAATGTTATGTAAAAAATTAATTAGTCTTTAATTTTAGATTTATTATTTAATTTTAGGATTAATTAGATGAAAGGGCACGATCATAAGATCATGCCCTTTCCCCGAAGGGTGTCCACGGCAGTATATAAGCTAGGAACCCCATTTGTAATCAACATCATCTATAATTCATCTTTTTTAATAAAATATTTATACATATATTTCTATGTATCAGAAGTTTTTCTACTTCACAATCCTAGTGTTGTGAGATGGACAATAAAATCTGTAACCTTTAGACCTTTCAGCATATCCAATGAAATACCCACTAATGGTCCTTGGGTCCATCTTCTTCTCTTGTGGATTATATATTCTCACTTCAGGCGGGCATCCCCAAATGCGCATATGTCGCAAACTCGGTTTCCAACCTTTCCATAATTCAAATGGCATTTTAGGAATAGCCTTGGTTGGAAGTCAGTTTAATATATACACTACCGTCTTAAGTGCTTCAGTCCACAAGGATTTAGGAATATTGGAGCTGCTAAGCATACTTCGGAGCATGTCTAATAATGTTCAGTTTCTTCTTTCTGTTGTACCATTCTGGTAAGGTGAACTAGGCATGGTGCATTAGGCAACAATCCCATGCTCTCGAAGAAATTTTGCAAACGGCCGAGGTGCTTGTCCATCTTCTGTGTATCTACCATAATATTCTCCACCTCTATCTGATCTCACGATCTTAATTTTCTTTTTGCATTGTTTCTCTACTTCAGCGTTAAAGATCTTAAAGGCGTCTAATGCTTCATTCTTTTTGTGAAGCATGTAGATATACATATATTGTGAGTAATCATCTCTAAATTAATGCAGTAAAGACTATTGAACAAAATATAATTCCCACACCCTTTTTTCGCTCAACCATTAGCAACATACTAGCAAAGGGAAAAGGTCGAGATGCCTAAATTTGATGGAAACGAAAAAAACAATGTTGCGTGGATAAATAAAGCAGAAGAATACTTTGAGATATATGACATCAATGACGATGGCAAAAAGATCAGGCATGCATCCATGCAAATGGAGGGGGAAGCATATAACTGGTATATGTGGTGGAAAAAGGCAACACATGTCATTAGCTGAAGGAAATCTAAAGATGCATTCTTTAAAAGATTCCAAGGTTTAAAAGAAAAAGAGTTCTTTTCAAAACTCATCAAATTACGACAAAAAGGAAGTGTGGATGAATACACTCAAGAATGGGAGACCTTAGTAACACAAGTACCTAGGTTATCAGAATCTCGTCTAATTCAGTCATACATCTCGGGACTCAAAACCCATTTACAAATAAAACTTGAGATGCATGACATTTCATCAATATAAGTAGCAAGATGAAAAGCAAAAATATCCAAAAAGAAATTCGAACAAATATTTTGGTCAAAATCCGAAAAAACATATTCAAGACGAAGAACACCTCACTATGCGAACACAAAAAGTACAAGATATGTTCCACCACATCGCTGTGAAGATGAAAAATCTGATGTGGAAATGCAAAGGATAAAAGAGTGTAAATGTAAACGTTGTGGTGAGAAGTGGGACCCTAAACATAGATTTGCTAAAGGAAAAGAACCAAAGAACCTATATAATTGTGAAGCATCCAATGATTCAAACAGTGAAGATTCTGACATAGAAATAGAAGATGCCCCAGAATTCTCACCAAAATTAGATGACGGGAGTATTCCGCAAGTGTCATTATCAGCCATGGCAGGTATATCGCAACCTCAAACCTTAAAGTTAAAAGGATGCATAAAGAAGAACAACGTAGTGGTTCTCATCGACTTTGGAAGCACACACAATTTTTTAGATGCAACTGTGGAAAAGAGACTCAATATCTTTTCATTCCCCTTACCAAACATGAAAGTGATGATAGCTAACAGTAAGAAGCTTGAAAAGGTGGGGAAGTGCCATAAGGTTAAATTACAAATTCAAGACTTCAGTTTAGAGTCTCTGTTTTTCACGGTACCATTAGGAGGAGTAGATGTAGTCTTAGGTATCCAATGGCTACAAAATTTAGGTACTTATGCAACCAACCATCAAGTACAATTTATAAAATTCAAATGGGGAGGTTAGAAGTACAAGCTGCATCGATTCCAAGCACCACAAAATCAAGTTGTATCATCATCTCAGGTGATGAAGCTAAGTCGAAAAGGAGAACCCACTTATGTAGTTCAATGTCACCAGTTAGAAATGTTATCTGCGAATATGACCAGAGAAGAGTCACCAGAGATACATGATCTGACTCGGAAGCATGAAAAAGTATTTCAAGACCTATCTATGAAGATGTCGCCTAATAGGGAAATTGAGCATAGAATAAAAGTTAAGGTAGGGTCAGACCCCATCAACATCAAGCCATACCGATATCCACATCTCCAAAAAATGGAAATTGAGAGATTAATCCAAGACCTTTTACAGTGTGTGACTTTGATCATCTTGGAATATCTGGTCAAGTGGAAGAACTTACCCGAAGAAAACGCTTCTTTGGAGAATGAAGCATTTTGTCAACAACATCCATCGTTACATATGCTTTGAGGACAAAGCATTCTTTCGAGAGGAAGGAAATGTTATGTAAAAAATTAGTTAGCCTTTAATTTTAGATTTATTATTTAATTTTAGGATTAATTAGATGAAAGGTGACGATCATAAGATCATGCCCTTTCCCCAAAGGGTGTCCATGGCAGTATATAAGCCAGGAACCCTATTTGTAATCAACATCATCTGTAATTCATATTTTTTAATAAAATATTTATACATGTGTTTCTGTGTATCAGAAGTTTTTCTACTTCAGAATCCTAGTGCTGTGAGATGGACAATAAAATCTGTAACCTTTAGACCTTTCAACATATCCAATGAAATACCCACTAATGGTCCTTTGTTCCATCTTCTTCCCTTATGGATTATATATTCTCACTTCAAACGGGTATCCCCAAACGTGCATATGTCGCAAACTCGGTTTCCAACCTTTCCATAATTCAAATGGCATTCTAGGAATAGCCTTGGTTGGAACTCAGCTTAATATATACACTACCGTCTTAAGTGCTTCAGTCCACAAGGATTTAGGAATATTGGAGCTACTAAGCATACTTCGCAGCATGTCTAATAATGTTCAGTTTCTTCTTTCTGCTATACCATTCTAGTAAGGTGAACTAGGCATGGTGTATTAGGCAACCATCCCATGCTCTTGAAGAAATTTTGCAAACAGCCGAGGTACTTTCCCATCTTCTATGTATCTATCATAATATTCTCCACCTCTATCTGATCTCACGATCTTAATTTGCTTGCTGCATTGTTTCTCTACTTCAGCCTTAAAGATCTTAAAGGCATCTAATGCTTCATTCTTTTTATGAAGCATGTAGATATACATATATTGTGAGTAATCATCTCTAAATTAATGCAATAAAGACTATTGAACAAAATATAATTCCCAACACAAGCAGATCTATAAAATAAATTGAAGGATGTTTCTGAAAATTTAAAGGAATATTCGAAAGTTACAAGCCTTGAAACTGAAATCAAGTTTCTAGAAAAACTTGGAACATAAAATGTCTTTCTTAATTCTAAAACAAAGCCACTACTTAAGGTTAAATAGCATGTTCCTATAGCTTCCACATGTGAGCCCATCTTGTTTCCTAATAAAATGCTTTGGTCACTTCCTACTGGCTTTCTTAGGTTTTGCAAACCCTACAAGGAATTTGAAATATCAATTGTTGATCCAGAATCAATCCACCAGGTGTTAATATTGACATTAACCAGGGTGTTTAGGATGTAGTGCACCAGGAAAGACTCTGATATTTCAACCTCGATTTTTTTCAACTGAGCTACAGTGTCCCTCATTTGCATGATGTGTTTGCGTACACCTTTCACACTTGTGAGCCTTAGGGATGAGAACTTTAGAATTAGGGTGCTTGCTAGTGGCTTGTCTGAAGTGACGAATTGATCATCAATGGCTTTCAACAAGTCTCAGACCTTTTCATGTTGATTAACAGAACCAGGAATACCAGCTGAAATTTTAGTCTTAATGAACATCATGCTTAGGCAATTAGATCGCTCCCATTGTTCATAATGTGTGAGTTCCGCTGCAATGGTGGTATTAGTGAGTATCGATGGTTCATCTTTCCTAATAGCATAGTCTATGTCCATCCATCACAAATGAAGGAGAACTCTCTCCTTGGAGACCTTATAGTTATCTCCCTTAGGTTGAGGGATATCACAACGAATATGAGAGAAATTTGCAGATTGTACAACTGCATAAAATTAAAGATTACATGCTTATGTTAAAATTGAGGCCTAAAAATCATGCTTAAAATTGAATCTGATGACATAAAAATTGTCTGTGGACTAAATTTTCAATTCAAGCATATTCACTTATTCTTTATCATAGAATTTATGAAATTATTCACCTAATTCATAATCCTAAAGGGTATATTATGATTATAATTTGATATGAATTCTAACTTAGATTTGAGCTTTATGATAAAACTATTATACATACATGGGCATATATGAATCAAACCCCACTTTTGCTGCATGAAAATTCTACATTGAATCTCTAATTTCTTATGTGGATAATCAACAATCAACAAGCACCCACAACTTTTGTTGTTAAGCCTCATCTATGAGATTGTTTATTATATATGGTAGCTCCTTGCCATATACATATCTAGTCAACAAACCTCTTTCAGATTAAAAAATGGCATTCATATGGGATACTCTATTCATCTAATAGGCACTCACATGAAACTAATCAATTTCAGTTGGATCCAATGTTGGTTCTAGTTTGCATGACAAAATGTCATCAATGACCAACTATGAATGTAGCCACCTAACTACAAATCACAAATGAATTGTTTGAAATAGATAATGAATTATTAGTGTTTGGACTCCAAGATTTTATTCCAACTTTGTGTTCTTCACACTTGAACTATGACCAAATAAAATGTATTTTGTTGTTGATTTTGTTTCCTCTTTCCATCAATAGAGTCAAATACATATACTTATCTTGGGGGCGGGAGGGTTCAATAGAGTTGACAAAAATCATGCATTTAATGCATTTTAAATGATTTTATAACATGGATGACCTAATCCATATGACAATCATCAATAAGTCTAATGTGACCATTTTGTAAGGACGCTCACACCTCATAACCTTAGCCCAATTCGACCATGTGACCACCCCATGTGACCCAACCTTGGGGGTGTTATGCACATGATGACATCAACATGAAATCATCATGCCATGTGGAATCCCATCAAGAGTTTCATGTGTCACTCACTTTTGGGCTTTTCGAAATGGAAGTACCACATGGTGGAATTTAGTGGAGCCACATCATTCTACTAGCATCATCAACCTTCAATACATGCTTCCATGTCATCCCTTGCAATCACTTTCCATTTATTAGAGTTGCCACATGTATAGGCTGCCATGCCATGTTCAAGGGAGCAGAATGACCACCTAACATCCATGTCACCATATTTGTCTAATGAAAATATGTCAAGTGTCCATATAAAATTGGCCCATTTCCTCTTCAATGAATGGTTGCCACATGTCATCATTATATTGGGTCAGCTAGATGTGTTAAATGTTGTGCTAATCTTGACATCTTCCACCATCCAATTTCTCATTGGGTTCCTAGAGTTGACATCATCCACCATCCATTTTTTCACTTGCTTACTTGGTCAATGAACCATGGATACCCTCAAAAGGTGCTTGCAATTTAACATATCAATAATTTCAGTTTTTGTCCTATATTTTGGGCCTCCAACTACCATTCATTTTAAAATGGCCATAACTTCTCCTCTATGAGGAGGTTTATAGAGAAGGATATACCATTGTAAAATTAGAGAAGAGGCCTACACACTCACTTAATTATAGGATCATTAAAGCTTCATAACCTTGTCAAAAGCTTAATAAAACTCAAGATTCCTTGGACATCATTTGATGAGGGTATGCAAGGTGTCAAGTTTCCATACTGCTTCTTGGAACCCATCAATGATAATATTTCTGTCTTAGAAAACCCTTTGAAATTAATGCCACCTTGTTTTGACCAATGAAAACACAATGTTCAACACATACAATACACTTATTATAATTGCTCCAAAATTCCAGCTATAGGATCTGCACTTGTTGCATAAAGAAAGCACTAGAAGATAATTTGGGAGACATTATAGTTAGTGGTAAGTCACTTTAGTGTGGAGAAGGCAATAATAGTACTTCAGAAGTATTTCCACTAGCCACAACTTTACAGGGATGTTGACTAGTATATTAGATCATGCATTTCTTATGCCATTGCTAAACTATCCATCAAAAATAAAATGTTGTGCACTCTTCTACTTGCCCAATAAAAGCCCTCTGAGTCAATCTTAATTACATAATTACATGTTGGGTTTACAATAATCACACTCTAAATTATCTTAGTTGCAAATCAACGCAAATAAATAATGTCTCTTCTATAATTTAAGATGAACCAAAAAAATAAGATTACCTTAATTAAAAATTAAGGCCTACAACCAACCACAAGGAGAATTTAACTTTTTTTTATACCAGTGAAAAAATAAAGAGTTTGTATGACATGCAAAGCAATATATGTAAGCTTAGATACTACAGAGTTTTTCCAATGCAATGTTTTCATCACCATCACAATTCTCTAATATACTTCTGACGATATCCACGGAAAATCCCATATCCACCAACCTTTGCACCTTATCTTCCTTATCAGCATGTGCTCCCTTTGCATAAGTTTTGGTCCAGTAACGAGCAGTGTTTACAAATGCTTCATGATCTGTAAGGTATTGTCGCGCTACAACCGCATCCTGGGGATCATTGGGTTCTGGTGCTGAAAGCAAAGCTTGCAAAGAAAGTAGGGTTCTATTCAACGTTATTGCTGCGCTCCACTTATCTTTGAGAATATCCAAGCATATTGCTCGGCTTTCGCTGCTGATATTAGGGTGCCACACTTTCGTGATAAACTGCACTTTTGGAGGTTCGAATGGATAATGCTGTGGCACACGAATGTCAACTTGAAAGACGCCGTCTTCATAAGGAGTACCCACAGGGCCTCCAATGGTCCCGCACAGGTGTGACAGGTCATTGTCCCTGCAGACATTAATGCTATTGCCTGTTAACTGCGTATTTTTTTCTATCTGACTTATTTGACTGTTGAGCAACGAACGCCATCGTCGCCTGAAAAAACCTAACACAGATGACTGTACAAAGTTCTTAAATACGCGGTTGCTCTATTAGTGGACCTTCACTTTTTTCAAACAACTCAATTCTCTGTCAGCCTCTACCCGTTTTAATTTCGGTAATTTACTTAGAATATTAGCCGAATGAAAAGTCGTGACCGACTTAATTATTGCTCACACTACTGAAATACGACTGAACTGCATCTCTCTTCTATGTATTCGTTTTATTATTGTTTCATTTTTATTGAACAGATTTTTCTTAATTTATTAATTTGTATTTGTATTATTTTTTCACTTTTATGTTCTTTAATTTAATTTGCTATAAGAACGTTATTTAATTTAATTCATATATAATTTTTATTTTTTATTTTACTTTTATTTTATTTTATTTTATTTAAATTGGTAATTTATTAACTTATTTTATGTTGTTATGTTATTCAATTTAATTTATGTATAGAATTTATATAGTTAAAAAATTGGTGTATATATAATAGAAAGTAAATGGGAAAGCATAATTTCTTATGGTTAAAATATTTTATGTTTGTGAATTGTAACGAACACAATCCAAGTGACCAAAGCAATTTTTCTAAGCGTTAGATCTATTTATGAATTAAAAAATGGCAGATATATACATATATATATTGTCTTTTTTCAAGTTTTACTCTCTAAAAGAAGTTTGCACCTCAAAAAGGTTGATCCCTTTTGGGTATTGCTATATTCTTGGTTAAGACAAATCTATAGTGGTAATAAATATTAGCATAGATCCATTTAACTCTACAAAGAGAGATCAAATCCCTGTAGGAGCAAACCTTCATTTTAAAGTGTAGAACTTGAGGAATGGATTGCACCTATTTAATCTTAGAGTTGGATGGATGTATGCTTATTGTAAGTTGATTATAAGAAATCTAAAACCAATCTCTACACATAGCCAAGCAAGATCTGCAATGGACACTTTTTCTCTCCACATTAAGATACAAACACCTACAAGGCCTAAAGGTTGACCAATAAAAACCATAAAAGTTTGAAAAATACAATAGTTTTTTCAAAACATGATTTCCTCTCGGGTTGGCAGAATTGCACTTATAGTTAATTATAGTTGATATAGATTACACACACATTACATTTCTTTTCATGTATTGGGAAAATTGAGAAAAATTGAAATGCTGTTTGAAGCATACATAGGGAAAAGAACAAAAGGGAACCATCACAACATCATAGCCAAGCTAGCTTGGTTTCAATCATTGAGAACTTGATGCCCATACGTACTTTGGGTCTTAAGCTAAAAGGCATAAATGCCATCATCAACCCAAGGAGATCTTTATGGTAGGGATTGCGGCCCTTTTTCATGGTCACATTTCTTTTAAGGTGATCAATGTTTATCTACCTCAGTGACTTCTTTACTTCTCAGTCTAACCTTTGGCCTTTCTCTCAGACATAATTATCTCATTGTTGCATTTCTTCCATTGTGTCCATTTCCTCAGTGGTCATTGCCACAACTCACCAAAGTTTCATGGGGCAACACTATCTATACTCATCAAAACCTAAAGTGGCAAAAATAATATATGTAACCGACTTAGATTTTGTATAAATATAGATATTCAAATAGAAATAAAAATCCTAATCTATTGGGATTTTTTTACTTAATTTAATAGTTGTAGCTATCTTTTGTTGTGTACCCTATTTTTCAAATTGGTATTGGAGCCAACCCTAGGCCTACTCCCTCATGGGAGAGCTTAGGGACGAGTAGGTAAATGATATTTGAGTGGTTAGTGTGTGGGCAATCCTGTGAATTGCATAGAGAGTCAAGAAACCAATGCTAATTTGCTTGTGCATTCGAGAGGTCTTGTACCATGGAATGTTGAATATGCTTGAAGTTGGATAATAGAGTCCTGTAGCATGAAGTATAAAATTTGAGCATCTAGGTGCAGTGCACCTATGAGTAAATTCCAGAGTCATCCAACATAGATTACCAACTAAGGAAGGTGTGGCCTGTGTATGTGTGTCACAATGTGATATTGTGGCAAATATTGTATTTTTAGATCGTGTATCACAAAGAAATCCCTCTTTTCTAATTTGCACACCAATTTATGTGTGGTGGTGATCATCTGATATGGAGTGAAGACACAAGAATTTGTTGAATTTGGTACCATACCAGTTGCGTTTGGCCATATGTTGGAGGTAATGTGCACAACATTTTCAACCTCATTGTTTTCAGTTGTGATGTACTTTTCTTTTCTAATATAGAGCAATACCAGCTATCAATGATAGACCACTAATTGGAAATTTGTTGGGTGTAATTTCGAGGGAAAGTTGTTCCCTCTATTTCTTGTTGTCAAGATTCTGAGTATTCTGTCCCATTAAATCAAGAATATATAGGTAGGGGTTTTAAGAGCATTTGACTATGAATGAAAGATTATGTAGAAGTTTCTACAATAATACTTAGATAAATATGCTTGTTTTAGTACTAACCCATCTAGGATTATGTCTGTGGTTTATGAGGGTGAAGGTTATGATAGTGTGCTTGCAAGGATAACTTCTACTGGTATCCATTTTTTTTAGGGGGCTGAACTTTTGTAGTAGCTGGTATTCGTCTTGCTTTCACAAGCGAGTTAAAGACCTCATTAATCGTTCTGACATCAAGAACTAGCAGCTTGAGCTAACTATCCTTCCATATATGAGTGACACCCTTCAAAAAGGGCATAGATGAATCGAGTGAGAAAGAAATTAGAGGTTTATTGTTTGTAAATGTTGTTGTGCATAATTTTTTGATTCAATAGAAAGTTGGAAAATTGTTCTTTAGATGCTCATTGAGCAACCATTGCATGCATCAATGGAAGGCATTGGCTAAATATTGAGAGCCATTGGGGATTTTAGAAAGGATGTTCTATCTTCAACTTTTGAGGAGCCAACTTATAGTATTATGTGTGGTAGGTTTGAAGAAGGTGTGAAAGGATAATGGGGTTACTTTGAAAGTGAGGATTTTGAAGCACAATGCATTGTGATGAAGTGTAAATGGGATTATATGTTTAGGCACACAATTATTACATAGGAATACAATTAACCTTTCCATTTGTTGTACCTAAAATGATAATTTTATATTGAGTCATTTGTGTTGTAAGGGGTGCATGATCGATTGTACCCAGCACCTCGAAGTCGATTTCCTGAGTTGTGTTGTAAGCCCTCTTGAGTCACAAAAGTAGTGTTTATGCTTGTTAGGTATAGGGAGGATGTGACCTCAAGTTGTGGAATTAGCCACTAGGTAGATATGAGCGTGGTAGGTGTACTGGTATGTGAGCCTGATTCATAATTCTTGAGTTTGGTGTTGACACCTAATCTTTAGGGATTGCGGAAATTTTGTAAATATTGTAAATACAAAAATAAGAAGATGAAGAGACATTGGAATATGAATTATAAGAGTTTCTTGTTGATTTTGGATGACATTTGAGAATGTGGTTTGCATCTTAAAGTCTTTGGTAGAAACACACTCAAATGGCACAACAATACTACTATGCATAAGAGAATCTATGCACATCAGTAAATCAACTAGTGCACATGATTTTTTATTTTTTATTTTTTTAACCCTTTTTCATGATACTATGAAATATAATAAAATAGTCTTCGTTCTCTTTCGAAGCATTAGATCTATTTGTGAATTAAAAAATGGCAGCTATATAGCTATATATATATATATATATATAGTCTTTTTTCAAGTTTTACTCTCTAAAAGAAGTTTGCACCTCAAAAAGGTTGATCCCTTTTGGGTCTTGCTATATTATTGGTTAAGACAAATCTATTGTGGTAATAAATATTAGCATAGATCCATTTAACTCTATAAAGAGATATCAAATCCCTCTAGATGCAAACCTTCATTTTAAAGTGTAGAACTTGAGGAATGGATTGCACCTATTTGATCTTAGAGTTGGATGGATGTATACTTATTATAAGTTGATTATAAGAAATCTAAAACCGATCTCTACACACAACCAAGCAAGATATGTGATGGACACTTTTTCTCTCCACATTAAGATACCAACACCTACAAGGCCTAAAGGTTGACCAATAAAAACCAAGAAAGTTTGAAAAATACAAATAGTTTTTTCAAAACACAATTTCCTCTCGGGTTGGCAGAATTGCATTCACAGTTAATTATGGTTGATATAGATTACACACACATTACATTTCCTTTAATGTAGTTGGAAAATTGAGAAAAATTGAAATGTTGCTTGTGCATACGCAGGGAAAAGAACAAAAGAGAACCATCACAACATCATAGCCAAGCCGGCTTGGTTTCAATCATTGAGAAATTGATGCCCATACAGATTTTGGGTCTTAAGTTGAAAGACATAAACGCCATCATCAACCCAAGGAGATCTTTATTGTAGGGATTGTGGCCCTTTTCCACGGTCCCATTTCTTCTAAGGTGATCAATGATTATCTACCTCAGTGACTTCTTTACTTCTCAGTCTAACCTTGGGCCTTTCTCTTAGACATAATTATCTCATTGTTGCATTGCTTCCATTGTGTCCATTTCCTTAGCATTCGTTGCCACAACTCACCAATGTTGGATGGGGCAAAACTATCTAGACTCATCAAAACCTAAAGTGGCAAAAATAATATATGTAATTGACTTAGATTTTGTATAAATATACATATTCAAATAGAACTAAAAATCTTAATCTATTGGGATTTTTTTTACTTAATTTAATAGTTGTAGTTATGTTTTGTTGTGTACTCTATTTTTCAAATTGGTATTAGAGCCAACCCTAGGCCTACTCCCCCATGGGAGAGCTTAGGGATGAGTAGATAAATGATATTCGAGTGGTTAGTGTGTGGGCAATCCCGTGAATTATGTAGAGAGTCAAGAAACCAATGTTAATTTTCTTGTGCATTGGAGAGGTCTTGTACCATGGAATGTTGAATATGCTTGAAGTTGGATAATAGAGTCCTGTAGCATGAAGTATAAAATTTGACCATGTAGTTGCAGTGCAGGTGTGAGTAAATTCCATAGTCATCCAGCATAGAGTCCCAACTAAGGAATGTGTGGCCTGTGTATGTGAGTCAAAATGTGATATTGTGGCAAATATTTTATGTTTGGACATGTATCACAACGAAATCCCTCTTTTCTGATTTGCACACCAAATTTATGTGTGGCGGTTATCATTTGATATGGAGTGAAGAAATAAGACTTTGTTGAATTTGGTACCATACTAGTTGTGTTTGCCCATATGTTGCAGGTAATGTGCACAACATTTTCCACCTCATTGTTTTCAATTTTGATGTACCTTTTTTTTTTCAATATAGAACAATACCCGCTATCAATGATAGACCACTAATTGGAAATTTGTTGGGTGTAATTTCGAGGGAAAGTTGTTCCCTCAATTTCTTGTTGTCAAGATTCTGAGTATTATGTCCCATTAAGTCAAGAATAGATAGGTATGGGTTTTAAGAGCATTTTACTAGCAATGAAAGATTATGCAGAAGTTGCTACAATAATACTTAGATAAATATGCTTGTTTTAGTACTAACCCATCTGGGGTTATTTCCAAGGTTTATGAGGAGGGTGAAGGTTAAGATAGTGTGCTTGCAAGGATAATTTCTACGAGTATCCTTTTTTTTTAGGGGGCTGAACTTTTGTAGTAGCTGGTATTTGTCTCACTTTCACAAGTGAGTTAAAGACCTGATTAATCGTTTCGACATCAAGAACCAGAAACATGAGCTAACTATCCCTCCATATATGAGTGACACCCATGAGAAGGGCACAGATGAATGGAGTGAGAAAGAAATTATAGGTTTATTTTTTGTGAATGTTGTTGTGCGTAATTTTGTGATTCAATAGAAAGTTGGACAATTGTTCTTTGAGATCCTCAGTGAGCAATCATTGCATGCATCAGTGGAAGGCATTGGCTAAATATCAGAAGCCATTGGGGATTTTAGAAAGGATGTTGTATCTTATACTTCTAAGGAGCCAACTTATAATATTGTTACTAGTAGGTTTGAAGAAGGTGTGAAAGGATAATGGGTTTACTTTGAAAGTGAGGATTTTGAAGCACAATGCATTGTGATGAAGTGTAAATGGTATTATATGTTTAGGCACACAATTATTACATTGGAATGCAATTAACCTTTTCATTTGTTATTCCTAAAATGGTAATGTTATATTGATTCATTTGTGTTGTAGTGGGTGCGTGATCAATTGTAACCAACACCCCAAAGTTGATTTCCTGAGTTGTGTTGTAAGCCCTATTGAGTCACAATAGTAGTGTTTATCCTTGTTAGGTAGAGCGAGGATGTGACCTCAAGTTGTGGAATTAACCACTAGGTATATATGAGTGTGGTAGGTGTACTCGTATGAAAGCCTGATTCATAATTCTTGAGTTTGGTGTTGACACCTAATCTTTAGGGATTGGGAAAATTTTGTAAATATGAAAATAAGAAGACGAAGAGACATTGGAATATGAATTATAAGAGTCTCTTGTTGATTTTGTATAACATATGAGAATGTGGTTTCCATCTTAAAGTATTTGATAGAAACACACTCAAATGGCACAACAATACTACTTTACATAACAGAATCTACGCACATCAATAAATCAACTATTGCACATGATTTCTTTTATATTTTTTTAACCCTTATTAATATTACAAAATATAATAAAATAGTCCTACTCCTCCTGTACCAGGGATCTTGGCCCTTGCATACAACCGTGATACAAGGATACAACTACGGCTTGGTCTCATTCACTTTGACCACAAATCTAGCCTGAACAAGGCAACAATTTAGCTATTTGCTAATGGTGGCCACACACAACCCTTTCATTCCATGCACCCTGGACACATTTTGTGGGTCCTCTTTCCTTCCCATTTGTTGATCACTACAACCACATCTTAGATACCTAACTTGCCACTATTAGTGACCACAACTGATTTTGTGTCACTAAGCATTGGTTGATCAAACTACCCACTATAATTCCTTCTGCTCCATTATGGTGACTTCTCATTGGGTGTTGTGGATCTTATATCGTTCACTGAAATTTTCCATCTGCAACTCTTGAATTGCGCTCCATAGTCTACCTCATAACAATGTGTGGCTGCTTTCATGATGTTAGCTTCCTGCTGCAGCAGGTATTCATTTTTCATGATTGGAATTTCACAGGCCAAATATGTCGTACTTTGCTTGCTGCAATGCTCCATATTTGCTCAAACAGTCTCCAAATGAAGAAGGCTACTTCAAGTTCATCCAACTGCCTTCAAATTTTGTAAAGTTATCCCGGTATCGCTATGTTTAGTTAGAGGGAGGTCCAAACAGTTTAATCTTGGTCTCCCTAGGTTTAAATTTCCTGTTTTAGAATATAGAGATTGTAAATCTATCCAAACAGTTTAATCTTGGCAGATTCTTAGATAAGTAGAGAAGCAGAGGAGCCCAACAGCTTAATCTGAGCTCCGGAAGAAATAAGGGTAGTATGTAGATAGGAAAGCATCAAAAGAAAAATGAATGACGGGTTTGCAAGTCTAAGTGCACCCCCAAACAAAAGAAGAAAAAATGATAGGCAAGTAGGC